>JADANN010000050.1:0-101556 GCA_018806985.1 Angiostrongylus vasorum | reverse complement strand
AGGTAGCGGAATGGGGATTTCACGAGTGAAAAATAATTTAGAGAAAACACCTATGTTTCTATTTGAAGAAAGTGCCTCTTACTGCTGGCAGAAAGAATGTAGTGGATTAGGCGTCCAGCAGGTGCAAGAATTCATACAGGAATGTGATCGCACGCTTAGTTAGAATGTGTCACCTCCGCTGACACTAATCTAGCTAAATGACTTCGTGAACGATCAGTGCTCTTTTTTCTAGATTTTCTCGCTTTTTGGGACTTCTCATTTTCTGTAGTTGCTCCGCTCCAATACTTTTTTCCCATGCCATTCAACGGTTATCAGAAAACGCTTATTCATTTTGGGTGTTAAAGAATTATTAAGGCCTAACATGTGAAATATTCGATTTTAAATGTGAACTTTAAAGAGCCGCACCATTTTCATAGTAAATTTTTACGACAATTAGAATTGGCACATTTTTTTAAAACAAGAAAGTTTTGTGATTCCATTACTATAAAAAATTGTCGGTCCTGGTATCGATGAAATTCTTCAAAGGGATTTTCAATAGTTGTTTGATCGTTGAAGAATTCTTCTGTCAGAAAGTGGACCAGATGCTTTGAAGCAAAAGAAACTCCTTTGGCAACAAAGCTGGCGCGTAAGGCGGATGTGGTAATGTTTCGTAGTGCATCTCATCCAGCTTTTCTCATGTCACTTAGGGAACGTACGGTCTTGACTTGTCAACAAGCAATATTGGTCCTTTTTTATTGATCAACGCCGGCTGCTTAAGGTGTAGTTTTCATTGTATTTCTTCGTTTTCAGCGCAACATTTCTCTGACGTGATCGTTTCGCTAAGTCCTCGTAAGCACAGTGTCTGGTTTCTTCACACGTTCTCCCTTCTCCGAATGCAGGGTCCCTACTCAGTGGTAGACCAGCAGGACCGTGCTATAGTTCACGAAGGGTAGCCCCTACGATATCGAGAAATAACTTCCAATCTGCTCGCTGTATGTCGTCTACAAACATTTCATTCAAGTTATCCTAGACAGGATTGGCAGAGCACTGGACAAAGGGCAGCCATGTGAGCAAGCAGGTTTTCGAAAAGGATTTAGTACAATGGACCACATTCACACGATAACAAAGCACATTCAAGTATTGCGAGAGTACAAAAAGACCGCTCTGTCTCACTTTCGTCGATTTACAGAAGGTCTTTGATTCAAATGAGATAGAAGCAGTCATGGAAGCACTTGATAATCAAGGACTCCCTACTCAGTACATAAAGATTTTTCGTGAGCTGTACAAAAATTTCACAGCCAAGATATCACCATTCTGCAACGATATTTACATCGACGTCAAAAGAGGAGTTAAGCAAGACGAAGCCATCTCGCCAAAATTATTTACCGCGTTCCTCCAGAACGTCATGCGAAACATTGGAATGGGATAATATGGGAGTGAAAATCGATGGTTGGCAGCTACACCACGTTCGTTTTGCTGATAACATCGTCCTTATAACACCAAACGTTAGCCAAGCGGAACGTATGCTTGCCAACTTTGATAAACACTCTGAAAAGAATGGTCTTCGACTAAATCTCACAAAAACGATGAGGAACGCATTGATTTCGTATGGCCCATTCACGCTCAACGGAACGAATATCTCCGAATGCTCCAGTTATGTCTATGTAGGTCGGGAAATCAATATGATCAACGACTTAACTCCAGAGCTGAGCAGAAGGAAACAACCGGTTTGGGGAGCTTTCAAGAGCATCAAGGATGCAGTAAAGAAAACAAAGATAATCGACTCCGTGCCCACCTTTCCGACTCTACGGTACTTTCTGCCCTACCGTATGCGTCAGCATCTTGGTCGCTGCGTAACCAGAATAAAAGATCACCCAGCATTTTCGAAGGCACAGTCGAAAGATGCTAAGAATATCCTGTTGCACACAAGTAAAGGATGTGATCCGAAGCTCCGACCTGCATCAACGATCAAAAATCAAAGATGCCATTCTGCACGCCAAACAGTCGAAGATGAGCCGGGCACGTAATGCGTATGAATGACAACCGATGAACAGGAGCCGTTAGTGATTGGATTCCTTGAGATGTCAAACGTACTGCAGAAAGGCCACCGACCCGATCGTCAGAGTTCTTCACGAAGAGCCTAGAAAAAAGATATGTTGGTCGAGGAGTCCTTAGAGTAAGCAGAACAAACTAGGATACTCTTGCACGCGTCAGAAAAAAATGGAAGAATTAGTGGCGACCGCTCGAGTCACTCTACGATCAACGGGACTATAGGTGATACAGCTGATACAAACCAATATAAGGAGGAAATCGTTTCTCATGAATGAATTTGACACCACCTATTCTTGCCTTTTTGCTTATACATAGGATTTGTCTTTAGTTCCATGAAACATCTAATTTTCTGAATTCGCAATCGAAGTTGGTTAGCTACGATGAAGGCAAGAAATCTACGTCATCTCGAACCTTAGTAATTCAGTGGTCAACATACAGCATAGCGAGCGTTAAACTGTACTCTAAGTTCTGGTTAGGAAGTCTCCTCCTGTCTCAAGCTTTCTCGATCGCTTTCATAACATTGGAATCGAGCACCTTCTTCAAGCACAAAAGATATACAAAGGTACAGTGAAGGCGATCTGGAACTCAAATCCACAATCCCTAAATGAGAAGTCCTGGTCATTCATGACATTTCATCACCTCCAGTGTCAATTATTGGTTTTTCACTACGATGTCTCCATTGTCTTTGTAGACAATCAGTCGGTCTTCTTATCAATTCCGTAGGGATGCGACATGTCTTAATGACATTTTTCTCAACTGGAATACTCCATTCATGACAAACCGTTTGCTATGCTTTCATCATTTGTTCCAGACTTATTATTTCTTTATTGGCACATCCGGATTTAAGTGAAGTTGTGCATTTAATTTAGGAAAAGTTGTGTAATGTATAACTAAAGAGAATTAGAATCTATCACGTGAAGAAATTGTGCTCGTTTGCTTTCAAAGAAAGCAGTGCGGTTTGAAAGGGACTGCTTTGGCTGCAACTTGAAAGTGAGTATTCATGGCGGTTTTAATTGGGCTTTTAGCCAACCCTGTGCAGTGAATAGCTGTTACAATGCAAAGGTTCAACTTTCTCACAACTGAGGCCATTTTCGGGTGATAGACCCATCAGACGGCGTGTTCTTCGAGCGCACATGAGATTTGCATTGAAATCTATGCATACTTCTGTAGTGCTGAGATATTTGCAAAACTCCGGACCGCAAGTGTTTGCGGTGGGAACGAACGCGCTATTGCCCTTTCCGAGGAGTAACGCGTTCACCACCACACCATGCGGGTCCTTCGTTTCGCCTGTCTCTCAGCTAGTTCTATCGATCTTTTTGCCATCAGCAATCATCCGTCAACGGGATTGATCTGGGGAGCCCAAATCGGCATTGGACCCAGTTAAGCTGGGGCTATAGTTATAATCACAATCTTAACCTTTTTATCTACTGCCTATTCTTTTTAACGGCAGGGTATTATGTGAAGTACAACCGAAACGATGGTGAGATAATTGAAAAACTCTAGACAGCAAACTAAGAGCGTCGGAGCATTTTTGTTTTGGTTAATCGATAAGGCACTGTATTCCGCGTTGCTCATTGAGTCGTTAGAGAAGCCGCCATAGAAATCAATGTTTATTCTCGTGGTTAAGCCCTTCGATTTGCTCTGGGTGCTTGACCATTACCAGTGTACTACCGTTCATTTCCAATGTTTCGCCAAGAAAATGGCCATGAGTAGTTCGTCGAGATCTGCAGTAACGCTCAGGTTCATCATTAGCTGTGACAAACTTGTGTAGCGTCTTAAATTCGGTAACACTTTCTGGCAATGTCACCCTCTCTGTGAATTGCATTGAAACACTGCGGGAGTAATAGTCGGTTACAAAGACAGAAGGAGATGAACAGCGAGAATGAAACCCTATACAGGAATTGTTGCAATTTTTTCTGGTTTCATTAGCGCTTTGTTTTTTTAAATCGTCCTCCACTTCATGGTACTCAACCTCATTTCGAATCCTCGTTTTCAGTTCATGGTTAGTTTTCACAAAACATTAAGCTCGAATTCACCGTGCTACAGTACTTAGGTCGATCGGTCTTTTAGTCACAACAGTTACCGTAGTTATCGAACAGTTTTAGTGGTGAGGCGAGAAGCTTTCTTACTGATCCATATGGGTCAGGGACGGCGTCCATTAAAAACTTGGCGAACGATAATCAACTAGCAATCACCATGGAAGCAACAAGAGTAGACGACGAATTCCCTAACCTGAGGCGGAGTCCTCACACGAACCCTATCGGATTGAAGACGATGGTTGGAAGAAAGCGAAAGTGGAATTTACATAATATTGGTTGCTGCAAGATAGAATGTTCATTGTAAACCAATTATTGCCAACGGACAATCGTTATCAACAACAACCGTTTCGCATAGAAGGGCGCTGCCGCATGAAGCTGCCTTATTTGAACGGTGCTCCACTGAGGAAATTTCGACTCGATACGAAGACGAAGACAAAACATTGAGTAGACGAAAGACTGTGGACCATCGACTCGGACGATCAGCTCTCAGGAAGAAGAAGACGTCGAAACGTTTGTCGATTGAACCTTTTCATCAAGCTCATGTTGGCTTGTCAATTAAAGGATATATATATATATATATATATATATATAGAAGCAGTAATTAAGCACAGCATTTTAAGTTTCTGTGGCTCACTTCTGACGGCATCTCTTTATAGACACAGCAATGCGATATCGTCCAACTGGCAATCAATCACGAGCGGGATTCACTCTCATTTGAAAGCGGTCAATTACCCAACCTCTGTTGGCATTTGGCAGCGGATTCTTTTGTGCGATGAATACAGTCTCTTTGGGATAATGCATGATTTGGGTTTAAACGATATGTAATAATGATTAGCTGGAAATAACTATGAATAGAGCGCATTTCTTTTTTTGTTGGTGGCTAGATTAACTCAGGTCGTTGATTAACTCCTCTTATAGCAACTATTGCCAGATTAGCTACTATTCTTTCATCATATCGTTGGTCTGTGGTAACTATATTCGTAGCCCTTCACATCGCTTTGCGATCTTGCAGCATGTAAACGTTTTAACTTCGTTGAGAGAAACCTTGGTTGTCGTGAACATCCTTTATAATCCACACTCTTTTTGTACAATCGGAATCTTTTGTGTGTTGCATCTGTTCCAAACCATCACAGGTACGGTAACAGAAAGGGGCATGAAGCTGTCCGGCAAATCGTTCTCAGTCATCTGATCACGAGGGAGCTGGAGACGGAAGTTGATGGGTGTTCTCGGTAAAGGTTCTGGACCTGTGCCAAATTACCGCCTCCTCCGGAAGACATTTAAATAGCCCCGTGCGTCAATACCGTATTCGACCCTGTTCATCATGTGTAATGCTCCTTGTAGTTAATCCAAGGAGTTCTCTCTTGTTGTATGTGGTCACTGTGTATATTAACTTTGCTATCATGTATCTCTGAAAACGCTAGCTCTATCGTGTATTTACACCAACCTCATCGCAGTATACTCATACGCCTACATGTTTTCTTTAATACGTTAACCTAATCGCAATGCACCTACAAACATAACCTCATCGCAATGTTATAACAAGTTTACATGTCGCTCTTAACGTGTTAACCTCTCATCAGAGCCACATCACAAGCCCTACATATAGTGTGCAACCCTTTAGTATTGTTGTTTGTGGGGCAGGTATTACGGCCTTATCTAAACCCCTTAATGCGCCCGGATCTTGTGACACTCTTGAGGTATTCTAAATGCACATGGCACTGTTTTACTGGCCTATAGCAAAGATACTAACCCGCCTTACCCTCACTATTGATCATGATACAATATTGCAGTCTATATTGTGCCAATGTTTATATTTCGTTATTCTTGAATTATTATTGTTATATGCAGTTTAATTACGCAAGTTCGAGAATTTGCTCTGCGAGAAGCACGAAAATATCCCGCATGGCAACTTCTACGAAGTCGAGCATCCTACTCAAAGCTAGTGATCATAAGGTGCCGAGAATAGACTCGATGACCTAATTTCCACTAGGAACTGCTATACCTCTTGCAAACTTGGAGAACTTCAAGCAGTACAGCTTGTTTATTCTATTGCGTGTCAATGGTATTTTCTCACAATAAACAGACCAATTTTCTTTGAAATTTCCTTGGAAAGGGCCATTTTGGCAAAAGCGTATGAGCACTTCTTCTGCGGGAAAACAACACTTCTTCAAAACCTATTGAAAAGATTACTGTTCAAGCAAATCGTACCGAAAGTGACTACCAAAAATCTCTGCTACTCGACTGCCAAGAAAGTCATGTATCTTCGTAAATCTTTAAGATCATCACATGAATGCAGTGGTAATTTTGAAGAGGTTTCAACACTCGTGCGACAGCATTCAACTGAAAAATTTGGTAAATACGTATTCCTTCTTTAACGGCCAACAATTCGTGATCGCGGAAGTGCGCGATGAATCTGCAAAGAATTGTGGTTGAAACTGCTTTTCGCACAGAAGTACAATTAAAACGGCACCGAGCTACTTGTTCACTTTTCTTACGTCTGAAATTTCTGATGTATGAGGTGGTCGATTCACAGCTCTGACCATGTCCTCGATTTGTCATTCATAAAAGTAGATTTTATGAGAAAAGCGTTTGTATTCGACTTCTCAGTGCGAATTGAGAATTAGATTCATATTCTTTGATTACTACGATGACAAGCCAATACTGGAGTTTTCATGCCTTTTCCCGAAAAATTTCACATTCTCTTCACATTTTTCCTTTTTTTTTCCCTGCTCGGGGAGAGCTGATTCTATCGTAAGTGAGCTACTCTGTTGGATGCAAAAAAAGTTTGATAACCACACAAGAGTTTCTTCGTAAATCGGAGGCCATGAAAACTTGAAAAAGTTCGATGTGTGAGTGAGGCGTGAAACGAACGGCAGAGCAATGCTCGCTGGAAAGTTTGTTCAGGGAATATTTTAAAAACAGAAATAGCCTATTTATCCATAACATAAAGATTTAAAATAAAGTCAAATTACACTTGATAAATAACGGGTTTTAATAGAGAAGGAGAAATAGGATGAAGCTCTTTAATAATTCTAATGGCGAATTTGGTTGGCACATCTTTTTTGCTGGGTGGGTGGAACCTAATCTATTGCCCCGAATTCTACGAAATGATTATAAAAAAAATGTCGAAAGAAAATTGCCAAAATTGATACAGGATACTTGATAAATTAATACTAAATTGATACTTCTGACGGATACAGTTTGATAGAAAACTAAACCGCTGCTTTACTCACAAACGTGAAGAGCGTCCTCCACGTCCAGAGATATTATGTATTTCTGCATATATCTTCAACGGTGTTATTAATCTCCCCACAATATCGTACCCTGTATTTCTACATCTATCGCTGACCGTGTCAATAACCTCGCCACAGCACTATATTTTCACAACACTATCCTACCTGAACACTGTATAAGGAACGCCTTCTTGGTCGACCTGTCACCGCCACTTCTTTCAACGTCACTCAATCCTTTCTTCTCGTTTCGTTTGCACTGAGCAGTAGAATGAGTAACTACGGCACTGTAGACGGCAACAAGGGCATATCGTTGCCTCAGTGAAGAATCTTTTTTGCCGATCCTGCCGCAGTACAAAAGGTCTTATAATTCCAAAAGTATCGGGTCCTTCCAAACTGCTTTATCACTTTTCTTGCACACATTTTAGCAACAGTTTCAACTTTTAATCCTCTATTATTACACATTTTTCCAAAGCCCATTTTATGTGCTTTTGCTCCGCTTAATAGAATTATGACATAAGTAGAGTTTTCGGCAAGTTTCAGAAATTAGGAGTTGCGACATCAAAACCGATTTTTCGACAAATCTAAGTCTGAGAATTCAAACTCGACCGAACGAAGCATGAAGAGTTCAATCGAAGCGTATTCGACTAGAAAAGTGAGTGAAAACGTGGAACTTAGGTTCCACAGCACTTTATCAAGTAAAAAATGATTTAAAGAACGGTCCTCCTTACTTTTTTTGCCTTACATTCCAGATTTCTCGTCTACTTGATAAAACTTCGATAGCTATCTTGATGACATTCTACGTGAGAAATCCTCCGAAAACCACCCTGAAACCGAAACCGTCTTCAGTTATTTAATCATCTTTAGCAGTTCAAAATTTTAGGTAACTTTGCAGAAGTGTATCTGTTCCCAGTTAAAAGGAATGAACAGATTCAAATGTCCTTGTATTGACAGATAAGCTTATTCACAGCTGATGTATGCCATTTTAGATAAATAAGTTGAAATCAAATATTCATTTCGAAAGGACCTAGTAGTTCTCAGCCATTCACTTAAGGTCGTGTTCTAACGTTCCGCTCAATATTGTTGAGGAAATAGTTTTCCACTGGCTGACGTTGCATCTTAGAAGCCGACTATTCTTTAACATTGCATAGTTAATTAATAGCTTCTTCAATGATTAAGTCAACACGAGATTGTCATGTAAACTTTTACACCACCACTTCGTCTTCCTCAGAGCAGGATTAATCCTGAACAATGGCCCACAGCTGTTGTTGCCGTGAAGAAGGTCTTGGTAGTTGTGTGAAGTCAAATCTTCTTGAGGGCAACATTGCTCGAACTGATGCTGAACCTCCGTGGATGATGGATGCGAGGAAACGAATAGGAATGTCAGAAGTGCTGAGATCCGCACAGTAGACGTGAAGGGCGGGTCGGGTAAATAAAATAAAGTGAATCTGTGGTACCTGCTACTGGTACGATTGTAAGGGCACGTAAAGCATTCAAAGCACTCACACAACTGTTGAGATGAGAAGTTAGTAACATAAGGTATTGTTTGTCAAGTATCCTTCCTTCCGTAATTGCGACAGCCTGTAAAGTGCATGAAATATTTTGTGACGAAACAGCTCGTGGCGCTTGGCGTTCAGAAATTCATTGTAACATTACAAAGTTGCTTTATTCACCTTTAATCATCCTTTGTAAAAATCTTACAGAACAACTGATGATTCAACGGAGCTGGCTATGCGTTCTATTAGTCATGGTTTGAAAGAAACTCATCGTTAGAAAATTCGCATTGCACTGGAATTGTGTAAGGGCTTCACATTCATCATTCGCTAATACTGCTCGCCTGATAATGGAAATATCTTAAATGATTTTTAAGTATTACGGGAGCAACCGAGAGAAGTTTTCTAACAGTATTTCGACGACGCTCAATTTGGCGTATTTCCAGTGAACGACATCTTTGCTCTGTAACATATATAGGTGTGCTACAGCCACTCCCAAAAACCACTGTGACACTTTTAGGTGTCATTCGCCGCGAAAGTTTTAAAAAACTTCACAGCTAAGTGATCGTTGAGTAGGCAACAAGTTTGTGAGCTTTTGAAAGAGCTCACTGTTTTAAATGCTAGGCTAACTGGCCTTCATTGACTAAGGTTAAATTTAATAAATAGAAGGAATGGTCATACTTAAAAGTTTCATTTTATTTTATTTCAATTTTGCTCCATCTTATTCCACACGATTCGTCATACACCTGATGGCACCATAAGATGTATGATGAACCGCGTGGAATAAAACAAACAAACTCGAAACTCTTCGTATCTCACGTAGGGTACACATTTGCTTGGCAACTCACAAGGCTGCTAGCACTAGGAGCACAATCCACCCGACCAGCATTCTACGACATTCATGAAGAAATCAAAATCCTCAAACAGCACCGAGATAAAACGCAAATTCACCGCTTTCTTGGATTTGGGCTGTTGTGCTTTTTCAGAGCCTGGAGGGGTCAAATTAACACGCAATCTACTCAGCCAAACACTTTCGCAACCTCAACAGATAAAAACTTGATGAATAAATTCTCACTCGTATAATAAACAGATTCTTTCAAATGTAAAACGTTTTAATTAACTGAACCGACTTTCATTTCACCTCGGCGTGACTAATCAATAAATTTGTTAAGATTGTTCAGCGTACACGAGGTTGTCAAAGAACTTTCACTGGGCTTAGGTTTCGAAGCCTTCGTCTTCATGAGAGCCGAAGTTCAACGTCTACGGTCCAAAGACGCTGTTCCTCGCATATTCGGTTTTCGTAGTCGTACCGAGTCGAATCTTCATCAGTGGAGCACCACTTAAATAAAAACATCACTCGGCAGTGCCCATTTTATAGAGGACGGTTGTTCACTAATTCTCGACTGACAATGATCTTTTTTCATGTCGACAGTTTATCCTGTAGCAGTCGGTATTAGGGTAGTCATCACACGAGTCTTCGGCATGGTCGGTATGAAAAAAAAAATCATTACCAACCGGCAATCATTTAAGTACCATTCCGCGTAAAAGGAGCACTGTCGAGTTAGCTTCTTACTGGAGTGGTGGTTCGCCTGAGAATATTCTACACGATGCGACCACGAAAAACCCACAGCGAGGCGTCGAGCGGCTGTGGGCCATCGAGTCGGATCGTCGGTTCTGAAGAAGGGCGTTGAAAAGATAGCTAGATAAAAGTTTTATCAGAAGTTCCGTTATGCTAAACAATCTAAATATTGATTATTAACTTTGAGGTTAAGTGAGAGCAGCTTTAGTAAAACGTAAAAATAAGTCGTCTCGCTTGATTCAGGCTACTCGCTGTTTTGTGAGCGGTTAGTGTTCAAAAGAAGCTTTACATTGCGGGGATAAAAATATGCACTAGATTTTATCGGCTGAGGTTGTGAAACTGTCTGGCTGAGCAGGGTGCTTGTCAGTTCGATTTTTCTGGCCTCTGAAAAACGATCCAGCTGAAAGGTCAGCTACTGAGGAGGAATAATGTGATAAAAAATCGTGTCTATTCGTTAATAAAACAACGAATTATTGGTGAATGACTAGGTTAAGATAAGGTCGCTTCTTTGGTTTGCAACATGAGAAACATTCGACGACCTTCGCGAACGGTGATTGCGAGAGAAGCAGATCCAATAGAAGAAGTGCGGGAGATACGCACAGTAGATGTCATGACGGGTCATGCACTAATTATAGTAAAAACCTTTGTAGTTTCATTGTGGAGTGATACATTATGTAAAAATGGCGAAAAATAGAGGCGGAAAACAGTTTTTCTTCGTACGGCTTTTGAGTGGATCCAAACTATGCATTTAGCAATATACGAGCTGCTTGCAGTTCCGGCCATGGCGAATATGAATACCTGCGTCATCATCAGCAATACAGTGACTGCAATCTGCAGTGGAGGAAACTGCATGTTAAACACTGCCGATAATTTCCAGCCTTTTCCCGCCACGGCCCTGACAATTTCAGGAACTCTCACGGTTTGAATTCCAATTTCTGCACAACTGTGTTTTACAAGGAAAAAATTGGACTAGAGAGATGTGGCAAGGCGTGGTGAACAGAGTGGTTCGAATGCTGGCGCCGGGACCGTTTGCCGCGAACTTTGTCTCGACAGTTGCTACCGTCTCATGAAAAGAGAAGCCGACCGAGGTACTGCTTGGAACGGACCATCCATTTATATGATATTTTAAACCGTTCTCTTGTGAAATCAATAAACTGTTTAACCAGAAAGTGTTCAATAGTCAAGGGAGCGCGAAAAAACTGCAATAAAGTGCACTACATAAAGAATATTCCGTTTACCAGTAGTTATTTGAATAAAAAATTAGACGTCTACAAAATAAGATAAGACAAAAAACACTATACTTTAACTGGAAAAGAGTCTCATACTATCGGCTGAGAAAAATATAACGAGACAAGGCTGAAACAGAAACCCGAACAGAACTGTGTTTCGGTTGTCCTGTGCAAATTTTTTTATTCCTGGTGTCATGATGTCAGCCATATAACTTTGCTAAAAGTCCGTTCTAGCATTTTGTTTCCGCTTTAGTAATTCTGCTCTTCATAAGTACTTCTCACTCTCAAAGTTCTTTTTTTTTACTGTGGCCTTCAAAGAACTTTCGGAGGGATTCATATACATTGGGTACCAACGAGCAATCACCCGTCGGTATAAGTGATCTGGGAAACATAAATCGGCGTTGAAACCAGTTAAGCTCAGGCTGTGTTCGAAATCACAATGTATAACTTTTTAACATAAATTGTTTCATTGATAAGCTGGCACGAAGTTGTTACCAAATATTTATTCGGCTAAAGTTTCGACGTCTTCTTCTTCCTCAGATCCAATGAGCGGAGTCGATGTCCACAGACTTTTTTCTCGATGTGGCGTCTTCGTCGCGTAACGAGCCTGACAATCTTCAATGAAGTATCTCACTTACTTGATACTTGATACTTGAACGGCCCAGTCCTCACTGGTTCTGCGGGTCTCAGCATAATTACACTTTTTTCGGAGATTTGCTGGTTAAGCCATTGTGCTTCCCT
Organism: Angiostrongylus vasorum; assembly: GCA_018806985.1. NCBI lineage: Eukaryota > Metazoa > Nematoda > Chromadorea > Rhabditida > Metastrongylidae > Angiostrongylus > Angiostrongylus vasorum. The sequence continues at coordinate 89,214 of JADANN010000050.1, read as the reverse complement.
GGAATCCCGAGGTCGGTTTGGCCAAAATCTGCCCCAAGTCTTCACCACCACGGGCAGTTGCAGCCCTTGTGGATCGGAGGGAGGTTTGCCACCATGCGAGATTGATACGAGGACGGTGGCCGATCCTGGTAATGGTTTACCCCTAACTAGGCATCCTGATGGAAACGCCGAACTCCTTCTCAGCTTGGGAGACCCTGTCGTGGGGACGAATCTCCCCACTGTACATCGCACTCCGACATCCAGGAACACCTCCCAGCCACGATGAGGCCGGAAACGGTTGGGAAGCAGTGGAATATCTCTCAATGAAATCAGTTGAAAAAACAAGTTGCTAGCAGCCAATCACGGCTATCTGTGCGAAAACTTCTTTACATAGGACCATCTCCAAGTGAGTATGACTTATTCGAGGGATTTTCCCGGAAAGAAGATCCGGCTCGATGCGCAACGAAGACGCCACGCTGAGAAAGACGAACACTGCGGATTTCAACCTCTGATCATCGGTTCTGAGAAAAACGTAGATGTCGAAACCGTAGCCCAATAAATATTGGTAACAACCTCGTGCTGGCTTGTAAACGAAACAATGTACATTGATCATTTATACAGAGGTTAAGTGAATGTTAGCATACAATAATAGAACTTTTAATTTAGTGTCTATCGGTCTAGTGAAGGACCCGCATGGTGTGGTGGTGAAACGCGTTAACCTCGGAAAGAGTAATAGCGCGTTCGTTCTTCACCGCGGACACCTGCGCTCCGGAGTGTTTGCGGATGCCTCAGCATCATTGCGGTTGTTTCACACGTAATACCCTACCATAAGAACTATAAAAGGCAGTAAATAGAAAAGTCAACATTGTGATTTCGATTACAGCCTCAGCTTAACTGGGTTCGTTGCCGTTTTAAGCTCCCTAGATCAAGCCCGTTGACGTCTGATTGCTGATAGCGCTAACCGATTGAACTAGCTGAGAAACAGGCGAAACGAAGGACACGCATGGTGTGGTGGTGAACGCGTTAATCCCCGGAAAGGACAAAAGCGTTTTCGCTCCCCACCACAGGCACCTGCGGTCCGGAGCTTTGCAAATATCTCAGCATCGTTGTAGTTATATTTCGCATTGTACCCGGCCATTAAAAATAGTAGGCAGTAAATAAAACGGTAAACATTGTGATTACTCTAAGACTGTCATTTCTTTCTGTGAATGTCGCCAACTGGGTGTTCGAGCAGATTCTCACCAGACTACTGGAATGGAAACGGTACAGCATTATCACTTGGAGTGCAAAGGCTAACGTGTTGCAAGTGTTCCCAGACAATCCTGTTGTCAAATGTATGACTCCGGGAGGGGAGGAGACGTGCTGAGCCCGTGCCATGTCGTACAGCACTGTGATCGTGATAATCGGCATCATTAGCACTTCGCCATCTGCTCCTGTGGTTTTTTTTTGCGACACTTCTTTTAAGTACCTTATAGCAATTAAACAATAATTCCGAAAACACATTCACTAAATGTGGAGAAACGGATTTCTGAAAAGGTGCGGGAACTTCTTCCATTTGATAAGCATCCATTCTCAAAAGGTTTCTTAGCTAAAAAAAAACACCGAAATGAATGCAGTTATAAAAGACAAAAAGGATAAAGCTCTTGGCGTTGACCAATCCTTAAAGGATCTGCCATGCATTCGATTTCATTAAGCATCATTGGAGGTTACTGAATGCATATCTGGCCTTCACAATGATTCATGGCGGCCCACCGATATACCGAGCCACTACTGCTACCCTTTCAGATAAGACTGGCGACAATTTGCCGAACCCGAAGAAATGGAAGGCTTGATGGGCCTAGGGTGCTGGAATGGATCCCACGTGTATTGCAGGGCGCTCCGATCACTTCGCTACAGTCGCCTCTATTACAGTCATGGGTCAAATAAAACGGTTGTCTCTGTTCAAACTAGTAACAAATTTTACTTTTTCCTACATCGCAAAGAAGAAATTGAGAGGTTGAAACAGCACTCCAAAACCACTTGTCTTTTTTATAAATTAGAAACTCGGAACCATTTTGAAAAGGTGGCCAAGGAAGCCACATTTTAAGTGTCGTTACGATACCAATCCTAGACCACGCCCAGTTTCCTTTCTTTATTCAGTGGAGGCGCGGTCTAAAGCGCGGGATACAAAAGCGGTCCGACAACACGTTATGCTCTAATGAAGTTGTTTTTCTTTCATGATGCGCTTCTCAAATCCTTTAGTGAAATTCTTCAGATGAGCTTCCTTGGGCCACCGAGCCCTCTTGCCGTCAGAGGCAAAGCTCTCACACTTATAGAGCATTGAAAAGAGAAATCACTATAGCTGAATGATTGCGATTTTTACCGCTAAGGATTGTTCTGCTAAGAATGTTGCAAACCGCAAGTTCTGTCTGCTTTTTGTCATTCCACTTTTGTGCTTCCTTGTTGTCATTCGATATATCTATGGATGGATTTCTTCTTAAAAGTGCATCTTTTTCGACACTGTTTTCTTTCAATTCTGCATTTCTTTAATTGTGGGAAAGCTAAAATTTAATGCCATTGCAGCGAAAATAATATGGCCGAAACCCAATTTAACCTGTAGCATATGAGAAATTAGCGCTTTCATTGAATTACCTTCAAGTGACCGCTTTCACATACGTCGTTTTTCATTTTACATATCACTTCTGATTGTCGATAGCCATAAGACTAGCAATAGGATTCAAAATAGAAAGGTTCCATCGTCTATTCCACCCAAAGAAAGATGGAAAAGTGCTCCGAAAGAGTAAGTAGGCAGTCAGAGTACATGAAAATTTACGCCGAGAAAACAAACTGTAAGCAAACCACCTTCTTTAAACTTCCGAATACAGTTTTATTATGCAAAATAATGTTCCAACCCTAAACAAAATCCTGTTCTATCTACTTTTCTTAGAAGGTCAAAAGGTAAAGCGCTCGGGGTTGATCTATCATTGAGAAATACGCTAGTCATTCAGCTTTATTGAGCGCCGCTAGAGATGATTGGACGATCTGGCCTATACATTGACGTTAGCCTACCGATCTATCGAGTCATTGCTGATGTCCTCGCATAAACCGGTGCCAACTTTCCAACTGATGGCTCAGTGTGCCTGGGACACGGGATCTATCCCACGTGTATTGCAGAGTGTCTCTAACCACTGAGGCATGAGGTAAGGAATATATTGGGAAAACGGTAGGGCACTTTGTGCCCGTATAAAGTGACATTTATTTAGGAAAAATTAAAACTCGATGTGCCCTAAGGACAAACAGGGTCCGAATTTTTCAACGATGATGGTTTTTAAGTCACTGTCAAGATGCTTATTCAGGAATAAAAACATCGACGTGCAAGACTATTCTAACATATGGATAAATTTCATAAGTAAAAAAGGTGAACTGGAAAGACGAGTGCCTCACCATCATACGTAACATGACGCCCTTTTTTTCAAAGTGATTTTTTAACCTGGTTAGGTCGCACTCATTATCCCACGGAGGCAACATTTGGATGGTCGCATGAGCAGCAGCACGGTGAGCAGTTTTTAAGTCAAGCAAAAGAAACGAGCGGATTTTTAAGTTTTTAAGAGCACCGAAGATGTAGTGAAGAGAACAAAGAACACCCGATTCCGTGCCCACCTTTTTCGTCTACGTTATACTTCTTACCTTAACGTATGGATCAGAAACCTGGTCGCTGCGTAAGCATGATGGGAGATAATCACTCGGCGTTATTGAACGCGTACGCGAAACGACGATGCTACGAGCACCTCTCGTCAAGCAAGCGAGAGAAAAGAGCCAAAGCTTTTACCTGACTCAACGGTCAGAAATCAAAAATACCGTTCTATAAGCCAAACCGTTGAAAATATACGGGCCGAACACGTAATACGCATGAACGACAACCGATGGACCAGAGCCATTAGTGATTGGATTCCTCGGAACGTCGGATGTATTGCAGAACGACCCGATGGCCGCAGTTCTTCACTAAAAGTCTAGAAGAATGCATGATGCTCAACGAATCCCTAGATCTCGATCTAGATCTAGATCGAGCAAAACAACACGGGATGCTCTTGCACGCGACAGGTAAAAGTGGATAATCTACCCGCACCCACTCGAGTCACTCGGCGATCAGCGGGCCGACGCGTGATACAGATCAATATGAGAATTAAATGGCAAAATTTAAGCACCGCCATTTAGTCAACTATTTATCAATTTTTGTGCATATTTGTTTGAAAAGGTTCGTTAGTGCCAACTTCCACCCACAGCCCTTAAACGATTTTTTACGATTATATTATCAGTAAATGATGTTAAGTGATGAAATTGCCCGCAATCAACGCAGTGTCCCTGTATTTGGAACTATTTCAATTCTTCTTTTCTCACTGCAACTTTTTACGAGGTCGGTGTTGGTTCGATGTCGTCTCGGCTTTCACGAAGCCTCTCATTCCTCAGCGGACACGAAATTCGTACAGGGCTTGTCTGGGCATAGACCACTGTTTACAATACAAAAACTCAGTGGCTCGGCCAGCTAAGATTCCAGGGAGGGATCGAATCGACCAACGTTCAACGACATTCATAACGAGAGGAAAGGTCCTTAAAGAACAGCCGAATGCCCGAAATGAGCGAGGCAAACTTAGGTTTTCGTGGATGATGAGTGCGATGGGGCGAATCGAACGCAAGAAGTGCTTGCATGCACGCAGTGGATGAGAAGGATAGGTTATAGGAAATAAATTTTTGAAAAATTGGAAAACTTTTATTTACACATTCGTAATATTGTGATGTTAACATTCAGCTTGCATTTATTCGGCAAAAAACTGCGAGATTTAGCCGCAATGAGCTCAAGGACGTTCAATGTTATGGGCTTCACCTTTGCCAGTGCAGATGGTTTTTTCGATGACCCAAAGTGCAGCTGCTCAGGTCCCTCGGTACTGCACTGACAGCAGAGGTAGCTAGAGGACTTTTGACGAGTATTTTAATGCAAGCAGTGAGTTTGCGTTCTTCGGATGTTGTCAATAAGACCGTCAATTTTCAAAAATTCGCCGGCATTTTGATGGTGACACGGTTCGAATGGCTTTAGTTATTTTAATTGAGAAGTTCAACGTAAATTCAAACTGTTAGTGAAAACTGTGTTTTCTAGGTGTTTGATGTTCTCGAACAATAGGGTCGTGCAGCTGCTCTCTCCGATCCTATAATCCAAGTCGTATTGGGTCAACTCACCGTCAGCAACACATACCACCCCCTGCGATGCGACTCTCTTTCTGTTAACTCAGGGGCAGCAAATAATTAGTTTTCACTTTTAGCATCTATTCGAAAAATCCCTTTCGATACTAGCGGAAAACTAAAAGAGCGCTACTGCTTTGAGTGCTGCCATAAATCCTTAATCGTACCATTTCAAAAAATAATATGGGAAATACACAAATGTGATAAAGATGTATTCGTGACGTTAATTTCACAGCTTTTGGCAAGTTATTTTAAGACAAGTGTGTCAACTCAATCTTTAAATTAATGTTGTTACTCTTCTAGTGATTATCATTATTCATTACCATTATTGCTATCCTATAGGTAGGTTGTTGATGCAGTCCATCGAATCAGAAAACAAGTTTCTGGTTCAGCCCCTTTACAACGCTCTAGTTCCATACATGTGAACGCCATAGCCGGGCCGGGCTGCTCCGAGAACTGCGGGAAGAATGGGCTCAGCCTACAATAAACAGGTTTTATGACGAAAGAAAAATCCTCAGTCAGTGGCTCAATACACATATGAAATTTTCGAAGGCTTTTGTGTGCAATGACTGCGACAGAAACAAATCGGATATGGTAAATACTGAGATCTGCATTGTGAATGCGGCAGCGGTTCCTGTAAGCCAAAATAAATAAATTCATTTATGTGATCTTATAAACTGATCTTCTTTAGCTGATCCGAGGTTGGTATAGGTGTTCGTTGACGTTGTCGTTGTTGTTGGTGTTGTTTGTCGATGGCTGACGTTTCGCCGATTTCGCCTTCCTCAGAGGCTGGACGTATTTTATATTAGAATACTTTAGCTATTCGGTGTAAAAGGCTAAAGTATTAATGAAGATCAAAGTTTTAAATAGATGGTGGGTTAGGATGCTACGGTCATGCTGAAAGGCTACTCACCGTGATGTAACGAGTGGGACTGGCCCACGCGTTGTTCACGTGGGGTCGCGAGCACGACACACACTGGGGTCAAAATATCACTTTGAAATAGGGCGCCAGGTCACGTGTGATAGTGAGGCATTCGTCTTTCCGGTTCATCTTTGGATTTTTGAAATTTATCCAAAACGCTTCAAGAGTTTTGCGCGTTGATGTTTTCGACTACTGCGCTAGGACCCGTACAGTCACTTCAAAGTCATCGCCGTTGTGCTTTTGTGCCCTATGCGTACCTACAGGAGTGTTTTGACGAATTTTAGCTTTCCCATCTAGATGTTCTTTTATGCGGACACAAAAGTGGTCTACCCGTTTCCCCCAATATATTCCTCACCGCATGCGTTACATGAGATCAAGTATATTATACCTGAACTCATGCAATCCCCCGTCTCTCCCATTAGGACAGATCATACAGTTTTTTGAGCTGCCCAAACGATCATAGAGAAGAAAAAAGTGGTCTTGAAAAATTATATAACGAGAACTGACATCCGACCCAATACCCTAGGCCGCCAGTTAGTTCGCAACCGCCTACATGACCGTCAGTTTGAGGCACAGAGTGGCATAATTTGTCCTTGTGGCAGAGGTGGTGACTGCGCCAGTTCAGATGCCATATACCTCATCTCCGGTAACATTTGCGAAAAGAATACATTGGTGGAACGGCAGCCCTTGTGTATCTGTATAAAAGTCCACCCTAGACGTTAAACAAAAAATAAGACATGGAACGCCGCTATCTTAGCTCTTATACCTTCCTCGTTTAATTTCGTGCGTGTTATTCTGCTATTGCTGAAAGCAACAAACCGACTGTGTTCCCGTCCAATTTATTGCGTCATGGAAAGTTGTGGGCTTTCGGCAGCGCAGCTTTATTAACCAACTGTGTTCCCGTCCAAATTAATGCGTCATAGAAAGTTGTGGGCTTTCGGCAGTGCAGCTTTATTATTTTTAAAGTTATGCAATGCTTTCTGCTTAATGGCGTTTTATCTATGCATCATCTCAAAGCTTCTCTTCATTGGTTCATTTCAGTGCTTGAAATAGTTTGGTTAATGTCATCGTAAATTGGCTTCCACTTAACTTCGGTAGGATTGATCAATGTGCCTTATTTATTGATAGGCTGCTAACATTAGATTGTTATGAAAATTCAATTCGGCTAAGGTTTCAACGTCTTCATCTTCCTCAGTGCCGATGTCTCAAACCGGTGTCAACTGGTTTCCGCAGTCCCTTATGTGGTGTCGAGTCGGATCTGCTTCAGTGAAGCACCATTTGAATCAACATCTGAGCACGGTTCGACGACGCAGAGACCAAATCGAGCGTGCGAAAAACTGTGGACATCGACTCAGATCACCGGCTCTGAGGAATGCGAAGACGTCTGAACGTTAGTCGAATAAAGGTTCCGTACCAACCTCGAGTGAGCTGAACAATGCAAACACACGCGTTTTGTTCTTTTGTAACTTTTGACACCAACTTGGATGACACCACCTATTAAAGAATCTTCCACTCTGCTGTACTATGCCTTCACAGCTATTTACTCACGGAGAAATTCTTGAAGGGACCGGTTTGATCTAAGAGACAGCATCAAACGACTAGAAGAATTCGTGGTATCAGTAAGAGGGTAAGTAAGCTACGCATAAGGCTTTGTGTAGTTTCTACAAAATATTGTAAAACCTATTGATTGTTCAAAATTGAGTGATACTGCGACTGAGCACTACTTAGTGAGAAAGGAAGTGGCCAAGCACTGAAGCAAAAAAGAAAGAATGGGAAATAGTAGGAAAGTGCGATCTGACTGTGTAAGATAGTGAACACGGATTAGAGCTATTTTGATGATTTGAGGACGTCTCCATACAGATTCTTTGAATCGGTTTTCAAACCTTCCTACTGCTTTTCAACGAGAAGAAGTGGGCTTGATAACTGCGCAAACCACATCACTTCCTTTTGCACGTTTGATAGCTCGAGAAATCTCAATTGAGATAGAAGCAGTCATGGAAGCCCTTGTTGGTCAAAGAGTCCCTACAAAGATTCTTCGTGAGCTGTACAAGAATTTCACAAACAAGATATCACCATTCTACAACGATAGTAACATCGACGTCAAAAGAGGGTTTAGGCAAGGCGATACCATCTCGCAAGAATTATTCACCGTCACCCTCGGGTACATCATGCGAACATTGTAATAGGATAATACGGGAGTGAAAATAGATGATCAGGAGTTACACCATCTTCGTTTTGCTGATGACATTGTTCTTAGAACACCAAACATTAGCCAAGCAGAACGAATGCTTGCCGACTTTGATAAGGCTTTTGGAAAGATTGGTCTTCGATCAAACCTCACAAAAAAGATGTTCACGAGAAACGAATTGGTTACGGTATATCCCAATCATGCTCAACGGAATGAATATCTTTGAATAGTCCAGCTACGCCTATATAGGGGCGGGAAATCATCATCATGAACGACTTAGCCCCAGAAGTGAGCAGGAGGAAGCGAGCAGCTTGGGAAAAATTTTCAACAGCATCGAGGTTGTAGTGAAGTGAACAAGGAATACACAACTCTGTGCCTACATTTTCGACTCAACGAATCGTTCTACTTTAACGTATGTGTCAGGAACGTGGTCGTTACGTAAGCAGGATGAAAGACCACCCAAGATTATTGAACGCTCAGTCGAAAGGACGTTGCCTGGAGAATCGCGTGTAACACAAGTGAAGGGAAGGGATCCGAAGCTCCAACCTACGTGAACAATCGAAAATCGTAGATGCCATTATGTAGGCCAAACAGTCAAAGATAGGGTGAGCGCCGACACGTTGTGCGTATGAACGACATCCGATGGAGAGAAGCCGTTAGTGACTGGATTCCTCGAGCTATCAAACGTGCAAAAAGGAAGTGATGTGATTTGCGCGGTTATCAAGCCCACTTCTTCTCGTTGAAAAGCAGTAGGAAAGCTTTGAGAACCGATTCAAAGAATCTGCATGGAGACGTCCGCAAATCATCAAAAATAGCTCTAATTCGTGTTCACTATCTTACATAGGCAGATCGCACTTTCCTACTATTCCTCGTTCTTTTTTTTTGCTTCAGTGCTTGGCCACTTCCTTTTCTCACTAAGTAGTGCTCAATCGCAGCATCACTCAATTTTGAGCAATCAATAGGTTTTACAATATTTTATAGAAACTACACAATCCTTAAGCGTGAACTTACCCTATTACTTACCCTTTTATGATATCACGAATTCTTCTAGTCGTTTGATGCTGCCTCTTAGATCAAACCGGTCCCTTAAAGGGATTCTCCGCGAGTAAATAACTGTGAAAGCATAGTACAACAGACTAGAAGATCCTTCAATAGTTGGTGTCATCCAAGTTGGTGTCAAGAGTTATAAATAACGAAACGCGTGTCTTTGCATTGTTCAGCTAAGTCGAAGTTGGTACGGAACCTTTTATTCGACTAACGTTTAGACGTCTTCGCCTTCCTCAGAGCCGGTGATCAGAGTCGATGTCGACAGGTTTTTCGCACTCTCGATTTGGTATCTCGTCGTCGCACCGAGTCGGATGTTGATTTAAATGGGACTTCACTGAAGAAGATCCGACACGACACCACACAAGGGACTGCTGGAAAACCTGTGGACACCGAATTGAAACATCGGCTCTGAGGAAAACGAAGGCGTTGAAACGTTAGCCGAATTAAATTTTTATGACAACCTAACGGTAGCAGCCTACCAATAAATAAGGCACATTGATCAATCCTACCGAAGTTAAGTGGAAGCCAATTTACAACGACATTAACCGAACTATTTCAAGCACTGAACTGAAGCACTGAAGAGATGCTTTGAGATGATGTATAGATAAAACGCCATTAAGCAGTAAGCATTGCATAACTTTAAAAATAATAAAGCTGCACTGCCGAAAGCCCACAACTTTCTATGATGCATTAAATTGGACGGGAACACAGTTGGTCTGTTGCTTTCAGCAATAGCAGAATAACACGCACGAAATTAAACGAGGAAGGTATAAGAGCTAAGATAGCGGCGTTCCATGTCTTATTTTTTGTTTGACGTCTAGGTGGACTTTTATACAGATACACAAGGGCTGCCGTTCCGCCAATGTATTCTTTTCGCAAATGTTACCAGAGATGAGGTATATGGCATCTGAACTGGCGCAGTCACCACCTCTGCCACAAGGACAAATTATGCAACTCTGTTCCTCAAATTGACGGTCATGTAGGCGGTTGCGAACTAACTGACGACGAAAAATACTCGGTGGTATTTCAATTATCGCTACCGATTGCCCTAGATCTGCCCTTCTTTAGCACCGCTTTATAGATAGACCCACTTCATCTCTAACAAAGGGCAGATAAAAGGGATTTTGTTTCATCCAAATCGTTCGTTTTAGGGCGTCGCTCTCTTTCTAAACTTATCTCGTGGGGTTACTATTTCGTAGCCATTGGAGATGGCTATTTGCCGAGGCAAGTCGTGCGATTCTTTCTTTAGTTCCCTTACTTGTACACACAAAGGGGGCTGTTCCAAACATGTTTCTTACAAGCGCTCTGACCGAGATGTTTTTTGTTACTTGGTTTCCGGTACAACTCTGTCATGTAACCGCAACTTGATAAGTGGGTTTCAATCCCGATACAATATCCATTAAAAAAGCTATCTTCTACCCTTAGTTGTTTCTTTTTCTCTGTAGATTTGTAACACTTTCACTCAAAAAAAGCGAAATACGTCAAATGAGGAGAAAATCAACTTGAACAATCTGAACAAGACGTTGTTGGTGATACTCTAAATTGTTAATGCAGGTAAACAATCTGTTAATTCTAGGAAGCTCGATGAAGTCGAATGTATGGTGCATCCCTTAAGGATTGGATCAAAGGCAAACGCTTTACCCTTTCATCCTCTACCAACCTTTGAATCAGGTCATTAAAGTTATATTTCGCAATATATAGCATGCCGTTAAAAAGAGTAGGCAGTAAATAATAAGTTAAAACTGTGATTATAACTAGAGCCACAGTTTAACTGGAATTCTTGCCGATTTAGGCCCTCCAGAACAATCCCGCTGACGGGTGATTGTTGATGGCATTGATCAATAGAAAACTAGCTGAGAGGCAGGCGAAACGAACGACCCGCAAGGTGTGGCGATGAACGCGTTAGCCCTCGGAAAGGGCAATAGCGCGTTTTCCACCGTAGAAACCAGCGTTCCAGAATTTTGCAAATATCTCAGTATCATCACGTGTATCACCTGCAACATCTGTAGTATCGTTGATCGCCGAATGACTCTAGCGGGCGCCAGTAAATCTTCCATTTTTCCCTGTCGCGTGCAAGAGTAGCCCAATGTGTTCTGCTCGCTCTAGGGAATCGTCGAGCATCATATCTTTCTTCTTGGCTCCTCGTGAAGAACTCTGACCATCGGGTCGGTGATCTTCCTGCAGTGCGTTTGACATCCCGAGAAAAACCAGTCACTAACGAATGTTGCCCATCGATTGTCATTCATACGCATTACGTGTCCGGCCCACCTTATCTTCGAATGTTCGGCTTACAGAATGGCATCTTTAGTTTTTGATCGTTGACGCAGGTCGGAGCTTCGGTTCCCTATCCTTACTTGTGTGACACGGGATACTCCCAGCATGCTCCTTCCGACTGCACGCTCAATAGCGTTGAGTGTTTTTCATCCTGTTTAAGTTGCCACCAGGTTTCTGACACGTACGTTAACACAGGAATAAACGCGTCGTTTTCTTATTCAGCAATCGCGAGGGTTGTCAAACAGCACACATTTACTTCCATAGAGAAACACAATACAATACAACAGTAGCTGACGTTTCGGCAGTGTCGCCTTCTTCAGAACCCGGAAGGGTATACTGATATACAATTTACCAAACGGCCAAATAGGCCAAATGCGCCAATAACACAAAAAGACGAAGAAACTTTATGGTAATTACATGATCAACAGCTTCTCGAAAAAACTCACCGCTTTTCACGTGACTTCCAATGAGGAAGATTAGAACAGCTGATTATAGTCGCATATGGTTGATGACTGCACCATCCCACATCAGAAATTGATGTGAACATACGGGATCAGGTCGCGTATGACCTCTGGGCATTCATCCCTGCTATTCATTGTAGGGTTTTTGGCATTTATCCAAAAAGCCTCAAGAAGATTTCTAGCTGGTTTTTTAGTCCCCTGTGCAAGGATCTTGACTTCTACTTCAAAATCGTCTGCGCTATGCTTTTGTATCCCAAACGTGCCTAGTGGGGTACTTTGTCTTAGTTTTCGTTTTCCCTCCAGGTGTTCTCTTATACGGGATACACAAAGTCTGCCCGTTTCGCCAATATATTCGTCGCCGCAATTTTTACAAGTGATCAGGCATATCGTACCTGAACTCATGCAATCACCGTCCCTGCCGTAAGGGCAATTTACGCAATTTGTTGTTTCACATAGACGGTCATAGGCGGTTACGAACTAACTGATGACGTAGAGTAGCCGGAGGTATTTCAACTATCACTACTGATTTCTTTAGACCTACCCTTTCTTAAGCATTATTTAGTAGCTACGCTTACCTCATCGCTAATAAAGGGCAACACAAAAATCGCCCATCCTTTGAAAAGGAATATGAAAGTCAATACCGAAAACTAAACAATCAATGGGTCAGTGTGGCAAAGGCTGCAGGTTTGAAATCATCGGATGTTTCTGCACTTTAAAATCGATAATCCAACATGTCCCGTCCTATACCTACTTATTAAAACACATAAGTTGAAATCATCTAATGATTTTGCGACAACCAAACCGTCATCATTCAAGGTTAGACCCATCATTAGCTGCGTGGGCGAACGAACAGAATAAAATGGTTTTTAAGCCTAATACTTACGCACTTGTTTAAAGACATTCCAGCTCACCTCACAAACGCCTAAATGTTCCTAGAACGTCTACGTAAAGCGTCTCCTAATAACGCGCACGTGATGGAGTCCTTCGAAGTTACCGCGCTTCACATCAGTGCGTTGAATGACTCCGCAATGCAAGCCATCTTCGAACTTCTTGTTGAACCTGAAGTTGAAGTTGGTGGATCGACAAGCTATACATATTTATGTTCCCTTCGTGTTCTAGGACTAGCTCGAGAATGGACTGCATTGCGGAGTCATTCGACACGTTGGTGTAAAATGAGGTAACATCGAATGACTCCATTACGCACGCGTTATTAGGAGACACGTTGATCAGTGATTGCCATATACATTTTCGTTTTCTTATTGAAGCGTTAGGCTTGGCAAACTGCGTATCAATACACCCCTTTGCAAGCTTTAAATAAGATGATAACGCCGAAACGTCAGCTACTGTTCCATGATATGTTTTTTATGGAAGTAAACGCATGCTGTATATCAACCTTACAATTGCTGAGCAAGAAAAAAGACAAGTCTTTCTCAACGCTAATGCACGGACCAATCCCACCTCATGGACGTCTCAGAAGTTGAAGGAACTGGCTTATGAACGCTTGCCTTATCCACTCTGTTCACATGCTGCGAACCTTTCGAAATTTTGCTTCTTCAAGCATCTTGATAACTTCTTATGCGAGAAATACTTCAGAAGTCGAGCCGTGACCGAGACTTCTCTTAACAATTTGGTTGCCTCCAGAATTTTAAAATTTCGCCCAACTTGTATAAGTAAACTCGTTTATTGTAGGCAGGAGTGTGCAGACTTTAATAGTTTTTTTGTGTCTATTAAGAAAGTCTATTATGAGCTAGAATATGCCACTTTCAAACAAACAGGTTGAAGTCGAACAAAAATTTCGAAGAGACCTGGCAGTTCCCAGCTGTTCAAGGAATAGCGCACTCAACGATCCGCTCAATAGTTTTGATGAAATCGTTTTGCACCGGCTGATAATGCGTCATGTAAAATCTAAACATCTTTTGACCATTTCATGAGAAATCATTGGTTTTCTGAATAATTAAGCTAAAACGAGGATGTAGCACGAGTTATATAACTTTTTTCAACCAGCGTCTCGACGTTTTCGTTTTCTTGAGAGCTTGATTGATCCGAGTCGATGGGTACATATCTGGTCGTTGCAGGCATGAATGTCTTCTTTGTCGTGTCGGGTCAAATCTTCCTAAGTAGAGCTTAGCTCTGATTAAACTTCCTCACTCGGCGTTGCACTGTCACGCAAGAAGATTGTTGATCCACTCTCCCTATTGACCAAATTTTTTTTGTGGTTCCTGCCACTGGAAGGTGACACCGTTGAGAGGACTGCTGACAGTATCAGTGTAGAAGAAAAGTGCAATAATAGCTATGCTTATTTTGTCATTTCATCTTTCATTTCCTTCCCAGGTCATATAAAGCATATAAAGCACTCACACGATCACTGAAGTGAAAAGTTCGCAACAGTGTCATTTTTTTCGAAAATAGTTCAACGAATACTGTAGCTCATGGAAAGCGCAATTAGAATTTTGCGCTGCACCAGCTCTTCGCAAGGGAAATCATCAACGGCGTATTGTTCAGCAAAAATCCCATGGCGCTGTGTTTTCGATTTCTCACTTGCTTGCAAGAAAAGTCTTCTAAGCTTCTAAGCAGGAAGAGTGGTCAGGAGTCTTGTCGTCACATATACGAACTGAGTGGAGACTGACATTAATCATCCACTCTGTCCCCAATGTTTCAGGAATTTCTTACAAAACATTTTTAATCACTTTTTGTGCACACCGAAACTTTGGAAATCTTCACAGCCAAGTTATCGTCAAATGGACGAGCTTTTTAATTAATTAATTCTTAATCACAGAAGAATATTTTGGAAAATAAATGAGCATTCCCTAATATAGAAAAAACTACACCACTTGTGAGAATGGTTGTTATTCTCAATATTTCTTTCGTTCCCGTTTCAACAGTTTCAAAATGATTTATGCTCACGAATACCAAATGAGCGAATAGGGGGTTGGGTAAGGCGTGAAGGATCATCACTATTCTGTAATTCGTCGTTATCGGAACATTCTTCAGATAGAAGAGGAAACGATGAATGGAATGCAAGTGTTAGTCAGGTGGAACGGTGGCTATACAAAACTTTTCAATAATTTTTTTTCCCCCACCTTTGTATTTCCCCGAAAAGAAAATGACGAAACTCAGACGGCGCTCCATAAACGTTTGCCTTTTTTAGACATATAGAAGGCTTAAAAGGAAAAAGCTGTAGTTCATTGTGTCCATAATCTGCTCTCAAGTGAGGCTCAGCTTCTTTTCTCATTTCAATGGACGCTTGGACTCATTAAAGTGCGGTATATTAGTACAGTCCGGCAACGCTTCTTGCACTGTTGACGTTGATTTTCGAGATTCCTTCCTTTCCTCTTTTCCCTGTGCACACATTTTTTAGACGTTCGGTACATGTTTTTGACGAGGACATCCTTCACGTATGAAGGACGAGAGGAAAGGTCTGGAATATTATTACAGCTTGGTTTTCTATATCATTTTGCTACTTTCTAAAAAGTTTCTCGAAGCATATTTCGATCTGTTCTTGTTTGCAACAGACGACAAAGCAGTTGTCTGTAAATCGACGGTAGAGTAAGCGTCGGCGATCGAGACCTGTAGCCTCCACCTTATAATGAAAGCGATGGCATGGCTTGCTGCTAATCGCTTTTCCTCGGGAAACCCTCAAATGTGTGCAAAATATTTTCTCGGCCAGTAAAAGATTGAAGAACTAGGGCATTGTTTTAAGATAGTCATTAGTTGGTGGATCGACATGCTATAGATATATATGTTCACTTTTTTGTTCTACGAGTAGCTCGAGAATGGACTGCATTGCGGAGTCATTCGACACATTGCTGTAAAGAGAAGTAACATCGAATGATTCCAGTATACAATTTTGGTATTGCGCAGATAAATTTCAGTAACTGGGTCAGGATAAGGATGAGGAACCATGTCATTCTCCCCGTTGGCCCACGTATACAACTGATGATCGGTCCAACCTTAAATGATGACGAATCGGTGGACGCAGGATCATCAGTAAAAAGTAAGCTTGTGTGTCTTAATAAGCAAGTATGCGCTAGGACATGTTCGATGGTCGTTTTTAAACTGAGCAATAACTGAAGGTTTCAAGCGCAATGCCTTTGCCGTATTGATCCACTCCCTATATAACTTTCGGTATTGATTTCTATGGTTCTTTTAAAGGGTGGTCGATAGAGAGAAACATCGTTTAGCTGCTTCTCTCTTATTCTCTGTTATACATAAAAAGAGCTCTTATCAAAGTCATGTACCAAACAGCTGAAAATATGTGCACAGGGAAACAGCAAAAGAAGGAATCGTTGAACTTCGCAAGAAAAATAGCCGTTTCCAGTGGTTACGAATGAAAAGCCACTTGGGTCAAACCAGAACTCAGGCTCATTCCCCAGAATGACGTTTCAGCCTTAAACCAGATTCCATTAAACCTATTCCTCGTTTCGAACGAATTAAGCAACTCCATGAAGAGCTGCCTTAGAAGAAGTGGTTCGAAAAGTTGTGTCGCTGTTATTGACCCTAAATAGAATACTCCACGGCGTCCGCTAGGCAGCATCTGTGATCGTTTATGTAGCTGAAGCCATTGAAAAACTAATTATTGTCAATGGACAATCATTATCAACAGCAACGGTTTTCATAGGAGAGCGCTGCCAGGTGAGGCTGCCTTATTTGAACGGTTCTCCATTGAAGAACTTTCGACTCGATCCGAAGAAGAAGACAAAACATTAGGAATACGAACGACTGTGGACGAGCAACTCGAATAATCAGCTTTAAGAACAAGAAACACGTTGGAAAATCTGATCTATTCAACGTTTTCTATCAACGTCATTTTAGCATATCACAATGGAAGAGTTGATAGATAGCCGGTAATTAACCATAGCATTTTAATGGTTCTGTGGCACAGATCTGGCTGTATTTCCTTATAAGGAAATAAATTCGACGTGGTCTAACTGGCATTCAATCAAGGGAGAATTCACCCTCATTCTGAAACGGTCAATCACTCAATTTTTTTCCCCATTTGGCGGTTGATTCGCTTGTGCTGAACACAATCTCTTTGACGCAATACGTGATTTTGGACTAGACGACATGTAATAAGAATTAGGAGAAAATAACTACGTACAGAGTACCTTTCTTTTCTTATTCGTTGCTAAGTCAACTCAGGTCGTTGGTTGACCGCTCTTTCAAACTTGGACCACTCAAAGCAGTATTGCTTATTTTTCTATTTGGCCCGTCAACGAAATTTTCTCTCAGTAGATGGACCAACTTTTTCATTGGAATTTTCTCGAGAAAGGCCACAGTGGCAAAAGCCTGTGAGCACTTCTTCTGCGGGTAGGCGACACGTTTTCGAAACCCATTGAAAAAATTAATGTTTAAGCAAATGGCAGCGAAAATTACTCTAAAAATCTCAATCAGTCGACTGGCAAAAATGTCGTGTATCTTTGTAATTCCTTAAGATCATCACATGAATGCTATTGTAATTTTGGAGAAATTTCAACAGCCGTGCGACAGCACTCAACTGAAAGCTTGCTAACTGCTGTATTTCTTCTTTAACGACTAACAATTCCTGGTTGCGGAAGGACATGATGAATCTGAAAAGATTTGCATAAACGAAGTTGCTTCTCGAACAGAAGTGCAATTAAAACAGCACGGAGCTGCTTATTCACTTTTTCCTGCATCGTAAACTTCTAATGCAAAAGTCGGTGGCTTCATAGCGTTGACTGTGTCTTCGATTCGTCGTGCATAAAAAATAGATTTCGTAAGAGAAGTGTTGGTATTCGACTTCTCGAAACTCACTTAAATTGAGAATTAGATTCACATTCCTCGGCTACTACTTTACTACAGTACAAGTTTCTCAACCTGAAATGATTAGGACGAAACGTTTCGATAAGTAGCACCAATAACTTCGGCAGCTTCACCAGTCGCCAATCATCGGGAACTTTCAACTTAGCCTTCGTGATAGGTTACGGTGAAGCGCCGTGCGACAGACACCACAGAAATTGAACGTGAAGGACTACGAAACACCATCTCGGCTACTTTACTTCCCACATATCTCGCCTACTGAATACAACTTTATTACCTATCATGACGACATTCTATGTGATAAAAGCTCCGGAAACCAAACTGAGACCGAAACCGTCTCCAGTTATTTAATCACCTTTAGAGGTTCGAAATTTTATGTAACTTACCATAAGTAGACTTGCTTAAAGTTAACAGCAATTTATAGATTTAAATGTTGCATTGACAAATAACGTTTATTCTCAGCTCATGCACGCCATTTTAGGGAAACAACGCGAAATCTTACATTCCTTTGAGAAAGGACTTAATACTTTTCAGCCAATTCACTTGAGGTCGCGCTCCAACTTTCTACTCAATATCATTGGTGAAATAATTTTTTTTGCTCTTTTTAGCGAACACGAGGTGTTATTTTATTTCTTTATTTACGTACAAGCAAAAGTTTCGGTGGATTTCGCCTTCCTCAGAGGGCTGGAGAGGTCAAGTTGACTGCAATCTACACGGCCAAACACCTCCATAACCAAACAGAGAAAATGCTGAACCAAGATTTCAATCACATTGAACACAGAGTCTTTGCACACTCACCGCTTTCTATGAGTCTCCCACTAAATATTTCACGTGGAGATTAATCGCACAGAGTTCACGTGGAAACGTAATGTGCCCATCTCATCAGAATAACAGGCTTATATACCGCGCAATATCACGCGTGATAATGACGTTTCCCTCCCTAGAATCCGAAAATGAACCACAAGCAGAAACGAAGTGGTATCGAAAGCCAAGCAGCAAAAACGTCTTGGCTCATTACCTCTCCTCTCACCCTTCTCATACGAAAAGGGCTCTTGTGAGAAACATGCTTGGAATAACTCCCACGTCCGACTTTCTATTAACTCGGCATTGATCAAGTAACTCTTCGTATTCTTGTTGAGCAAACACGAGGTGTTATTTTTATTCTTTATTCACGAACAAGCTGACGTTTTGGCGGATTTCGCCCTGTTAAATTTCGGATGTTTGCGAATGAAACTTTCAAAGTCCTTAGTCACTATCGCGCGAAAAGATACAGCTCAAACCTCACTGCAGTGCAAAAAACGTGGTATGCGAGAGGTACGAGAGCTGATAAGGTTGAAAAACATAAGACTATCCGTTAGTGATAAGGGTGGAGAGTTTGTCGTAATTTCCCATCAGTTAGATGTTGAAATAACGAAAAAGCATCTTGAAGATGCTTCGCTTTATCGTCCATCATCTGAAAAGGAGTTTAAAAGTAAATACCGAAAATTGAACCACGAATGGGCCAAAATGGCAAGGGCTGCTGGTTTAAAACCATCAGTTATCTCTCAACTAAAAGTTGAGTTACCAACATGTCCCGTCTTGTATTTGCTTATAAAAACTCATAAGCTAGTATCCAGCGATGATCTTGCGTCTACCGATCAATCATTGCTTTAAGGTGAGACCAATCATTAGCTGTGTAGACGGGCCAACGGATAGGATAACATGGTTTTTAACCCTAATATTTAACCAGTTGTTGAAACACATTCTAGCCCATCTTACGAATACCCAGATGTTTCTGGATCGTCTACGTACTGCGCAGCCCAGCAGCGCGTACGTGATGGAGTCGTTCGACGTTAGCGCCCTTTATACAAACGTGTCGAATGACTCCGCAATGCAAGCCATATTCGAACTCCTGATGCAACACGAAGGAGAAATAAACATGTATGGCTTCAAGATAGAGCAGTTGATGGCACTCTTAAAAGAATGCTTGAGCTGCTCAATCTTCAGATGGTCCGGAAAGTACTACGCTCAAATAAGAGGGTTGGCAATGGGACAACGACTGGCACCAAGCCTGGCCATTGCGTTTATGTCTAAGGTGGAAGCACCGGTGACCGATCTCGGGCCGCTACTCTACTGTAGATATATAGATGACTGTTTTGTCCTTTGCTCAACACAACAGGAAATGGACAAATGTTTCGAGTTTGTTGAATGAACAGTCAGAGTATATAAAATTCACTGGTGAGAAACCGAAAGAAAGCTGGCTTCCATTTCTAAACGTCCAAATTAGCCTGTCAGAAAATGGCTACATAACGAAGTGGTACCGAAAGCCAAGTAATAAAAACATCTTGGTTCATTACCTCTCCTCTCACCCCTCTCACACGAAAAGGGCGCTCGTAAGAAACATGTTTCGAACAGCAACCAACGTGTGCACGGGAAGAGAGCAGGGAGAGGAGTCCCGGAACTTGGCGCGGCAAATAGCCATTTCTAATGGCTACGAAACTGTAGCTCGGGACAGGTGTAGAGGAAATCCTAGGCCTCCAAACGACAACTCTAGCGACAAAATGGTCCCGTTTATCCTACCCTTCATCTCAAATGATGTAAGTGCAGCTATGAAAACGCTGCTTAAGAAGGGCGGGTCTAGAGAATTCGGTAAACGTAGTTGAAATGCCACCGAGTAATCTTAGGCGCCAGCTAGTTCGTAACCGCCTATATGGCCGTCTATGTGCAAGGCAAAAATTGCATAATTTGCCCTAATGGTAGAGACGATGATTGCATGAGCTCGGGTATAGTTTATCTGGTCTCCTGTAAGGGCGTGCGGAGACGAATACATTGGCGAAACGGGCAGACCCCTCTGTGTCCGCATAAAAGAACACCTAGTCGGCAAACGTAAACCAAATACCCCACTAGGCACGCATAGGACCCAGAGACATAGCGGAGAGGACTTTGAAGTACGTGTCACGATCCTCGCGAAGGAATCGAGAACACAAGCGCGCAAAACTCTCGAGGCGTTCTGGATTAATTCCAGAAATCCGAAAATGAACCGTAGGGAAAAATGCCTCATTATCACGCGGGATACTGGGCAGTAT
The DNA here is from genome assembly GCA_018806985.1 of Angiostrongylus vasorum. Taxonomy (NCBI): domain Eukaryota; kingdom Metazoa; phylum Nematoda; class Chromadorea; order Rhabditida; family Metastrongylidae; genus Angiostrongylus; species Angiostrongylus vasorum. The sequence goes on along the minus strand of JADANN010000050.1, from coordinate 68,286 downwards.
ATAAGGCTGTTATTTTGTGGGAGGGGGCATATTACGCTTCCATGTGAACTTTGTGCGGTTGGTCTCCACGTGAAATACTTAGTTGAAGACTCATAGAAAGCGGTGAGTGGGCAAAGACTCCGTGTTCAATGCGAGTAGAATTTTGGTTCATCATTTTCTCTGTTTGGTTATGGTGTTTGGCTGTGTATATTGCAGTCAACTTGACCTTTTCAGACTCTGAGGAAGGCGAAATCCGCCGAAACGTCAGCTTTTGCGTAAATAAAGAAAATAACACCTCGCGTTTGCTAAACAAAAAGTAGGGAGAATTATTCGATCAATGCAGAGACTAATAGAAAGTCGGTTGCGGGAGTTATTGATGAAAGAGTTTACAATTGGTGCCGGACTTGCCTTAGAAAAAAGTAGCTCTCTACAATCCAAGTAGAAAAGCTCTAGCGCGGGTCTAAAAGGACTCTAAGGATAATCGAATCGACCCACATTCTAGCACCTACATGATGAATGGAACATCCTCAAGCAGAAGCAAAAGCGAAAGACAATATTTGGAGGACCTTCGTGGATGATGGACGCTAGGAAACGAATAAGAATGTGAGAAGTGCTGAGATCAGCACCTTGCACGTGAAGATGTGTCGTATGAATGAAACACAGTAAATCTGTCGTTCTCTTCTTTACAGCAATTGCGAGTTCTTGTTATTCAGCAAACGTTTACTTCCTCACAGGTGTAACACATACAACACAACGGTAGCTGACGTTTCGGCAGTATCGCCGGGTACAGATTTCTAAGCCTAGTACTTGCCCAGCTGCTTAACCACATTCGAGCTCATCTCACCAACACCCAAATTTTCCTGCAACGACCACGTAACGCGTTTTTTTAATAAAGCCTGCGTGATGGAGTCTTTCGACGTTACCGCGGTGTACACCATCGTATCGAATGACTCCGCAATGCATGCCATCTTCGAACTTTTTGTTGAACATGAAGGAAGAATAAACATGCATGGATTGTCCGCTTAGCAGCTCATGGTTTTCTTAAAAGGGTGCCTAAACTTCTCGGTTTTCAGATGGTCTGGGGAACAGTTCGCACAAATTAAAGGGTTTGCAATGAGACAACAACTGCTACCAAGCCTTGCGATTGCATTTATGTCTAAAGTAGAAGCTCCCGTTCTCAGTCTCCGGCCACTACTATACTGCAATTATCTTTTCTACGCAGGAGGAAATAGACAAATGGTTTTAATTATTGAACGAGCAGTATGAGTACATTAAGTTAACTCTGGAGAAACCAAGAAGAAACTGGCTTCCGTTTCTAAGCGTTTAAATAAACTTATCAAGTAGCGGTTACACGACAAAGTCGAAACCGAAAAGCCAAGTAACGAGAACATGCTGGTTTATTTTCTTTCTTCCCACTCTACACGCAGAAACGGGGTGCTTGTGAAAAACCTCTGTGTGCACAAGTAGGGAACCAAAGAAGAATCGCGCAACTTGGCTCGGCGAATAGCTATCTCCAATGGCTACGAAATAGTAACCCGAAGAGATAAGTTTGGAAGGACGACGACGCCCCCAAAAACGAAGCGCTTTCGGCTGAAAAAAAGATCCCCTTTATCTTGCCCTTCATTAAATGCTTAAGAATGTCGGATGTAGAAGAATTGAGAGCGATATTTGAAACACCACCGGATACTTTACGTTGTCACTTAGTTTGTAACCGCCTATGTGACCGTCTATGTGAAACACCAAATTCCGTAAATTACCCTTAAGGCACGGACGGTGACTGCATGAGTTCAGGTACGATATGCCTCATTTCTGTAGTACTTGCGGAGACTAATATATTGACGAAAAGGGCAGACGTTTATGTGTCCTCATGAAAAGAACCCCTAGATGGCAAACGAAAAGCAAGACGAAATACCCCATTAGGCACGCATAGGATACGAAAAACATAGCGGAAAAGATTTTGATGCAAAAGTCGCTATCATCGCATTGGAGACTAAAATACCAAGGAGCAAAATTGTCGTGCGTTTTTGGAGAAATTCCAAAAATCCGAGGAAGAATAGCAGGAAAGAATGCCCTGAGATAACGCATGATCTAGCCTCGTATCTCAGAACTGGTTTTTGATTGGGGTGGTGCAGCTATCAACTATGTGCGACTCTGAACAGTTGTTCCTTCTTGGTGGAGGGCGAGTAAAAAACGGTGGTTTTTCGAGAACCGTAGACAATATAATTGTCGTTCAGATTTTCATGTTTCTATTTGTGCTGTTGAAAGGTTTGACCTAGTAAATTACATATTAGTGTACCCTTCCAGGCTTTGAACAAGGCGATATTGCCGAAACCTAGGGTACCGTTGTGTTGTATGTATTGTACGTGTTATATCTGTTAGGAAGTAAACGTGTGCTGAATAACAACCTCGCGATTGCTGTGAAAAAAAAAGAGAACGACATTTTTATAATCCAATGAAGAGGTTAATTGGAAGTCGACCATGGAAATAGAGTAAATCTGTGGTACCTGCTACTGGCTTGGTTGTAAATTCATGTAAAGCATGGAAAAGCCCTCAGACCGCTGTTGAGGGGTGACGCTGGTAACAGCAGGTACTGTTTGCCAAATAGCGTTCCCTCCGTAGTTCGGGCAGCATGTAAAGTGCGTGGAATGTTTTGCAACCCAACACCTGGCGGAGCCGGCTGCTTAGAAATTCACTGTAACTTCTACAGAAGTGCTTATTCACCTTCAATCGACATTCATTAAATCTCATAAAACGGCTGTGATTCCCGCAGCGCTGCTATGTGTTTTTTTATTCATGGTTTAGGAGAAACTCAGTGTTCGAGAATTCGTATCATACTGGAATTGTGTAAGAGCTTCACATTCATGGAAATATCTTATAAATGATTTCTAAGTATTTCGGGAGCAAACGAAAGAAGTTTCCAACAGTATTTCGACGACACTCAATTTGGCGTATTTTCAGTGATTGATTTTGATTTTCAGTGACCTAATTTTTTGGCTTTGCTCTGTAACCTCCAGAGATGTTTTGCCGTCACTCCCGAAAACCACTGTGACACTTATAGATGTCATTCATCATGAAAGTGTTAAAAAGTTCACAGTCAAGTGGTCGTTAAGTAGACAAAAACTTTGTGAGCTTTGTCAACACGCTCATTGCTAGTATTAAAGCCGATGATTGAATAGGGTTTAAATTTAACAGTGGGAATGGATATCCTTAAAAGTATTATTTCATTTTCATTTCATTTCTGCATTATCTTATTCCACACGATTCTTCATCAGAGGCATGACGGATCGTTTGGAACAAAATAAAAAAAACTCGAAACTCTTCGTGTCTCATCACTTCTCGATTCGATTCGCTTCCCCGCATTCCTTCATCCACGAACGTCTTCGAGCTCTCTAGATTTCGGCTTAGCTGTTACTCGAAGATTGTCTTTTCTTCTATGAATGTCGCAAACTGGTGCTCGAGCAGATTCTCAACGGAGTGCTGAAATGGAAAGGGTACAACATTATCACTTGAATTGCAAAGACTAACTTGTTGCAAGTGTAACCAGACAATCCTGTTGTAAGCGTACGACTCCGGATGTAGAGGAAACGTGGTGGATCCCGTGCGGTGTCGTACAGTACCGTGATTGTGATAATCGGCCTCATTAGCACATCGCCATCTGCACCGCGTTTTTTTTTGCAACACTTCTTTTTAGTCCCTCACAGCAATTAAACAATAAGTCCAAAACACAATCACTAAATGTGGAGAAACGGAATTTTGAAAAGGTGCAGGAACTTCTTCCATTTGATAAGCAGCCATTCTCAAAAGGTTTCTTACCTAAAAAAAACACCGAAAGGAATGCAATTACAAAAGATAAAAGATAATCTGCTTAATTATAAAAGATAAAAAAGATAAAGCTCTCGGCGTTGAACAATTCCTAAGCGATGTGCCATGCAATCGATTTCATTAAGCATCGTTGGAGGTGACTGAATGCATATCTGGCCTTCACAATGATTCATGGTGGCCCACCGATATACCGAGGCAGCACTGCTGTCCTCCCAAACAAGACTAGTAACAGTTTGCTGAACCCAGTGGAATGGAAACCTTGGTGGGCCTAGGGTGCTGGGATTGATCCCACGTGTATTGCAGGGCGCTCCGATCATTGCGCTACAGGCGCCCTTAACGCAGTTATTGGTCAAATGAAATGGTTGTTTCTGTACAAATAAGTAGCAATTTTTTATTTTTTCTACATGGTAAAGGAGAAATTGAGAGGTTGAGACGGCACTCCTAAAGCATTTACCTTTTTTTATAAATTAGAAACTTGGAAACATTTTTAAAAAGGTGGCAAAGGAAGCCACATTTTAGTGTCGTTCGGACATTATTCCTAAACCACGCCCAGTTTCCTTCCATTATTCAGTGGAGGCCCGGTCTAAAGTGCTGGATACAAAAGCGGTGCGATAACACGTTATGCTCTAACGAAACTGTTTTTTTTTCACGATGCGGTCCTCGAATCCTTTAGTGAAATTACGCAGATGAGCTTCCTTGAGCCAACGAGTCCTCCTACCCTCAGAGGCACGGGTCTCACACTTATAGACCATTGAAAAGAGAAACGACTAGTGCTGAATGACCATGATTTTCACTGCTAAGGATTGTTTTGCTAAAAATGTTGCAAACCGAAAGTTCTGCCTCTTTTCTGTCGTTCCACTTTTGTGCTTTTCTTTGTTTTCATTCGATATTTCGATGGATGGATTTTTCTTTCAATTCTGCATTTTTTTTGAGTTGTGGGAAATCTAAAATTTAATGTCACTGCAGCGAAAATAATATGGCCGAAATCCAATTTAACCCTGTAGCATATGAGAAATCAGCGCTTTCATTGAATTGTCTTCAAGTAACCGCTTTCACTTACGTCGTTTTTGTTTTATACATCGCTTTTGATTGTCGATAGCCATATGCCTTGCAATAGAGGAACCTCTAGTGTTAAGGGCTCAAAGCCTTATCAAAACGTTGCCTTGAATTTCTCTTTGAGTCGAACAGTTTCGGGGTATGTAAAACTCTTAAAAAACCAAAGAGATCCATAATGTCCATAAGTTACGCTCACTGAGTACGAAATCTCAGGAAAAATTCATTGCTTTCACAATAACCCTAAAAAAAACAGGAATTTCTCTTTTTCAAGTCACCTTCTCAATAGGTGCAATTTACCTAATTTTTTTCAGGTGTGATTCTGTTGAAAATGAACATGCTGGTCAACATGGCAATAGATGCAACACGTCCGCTACTGTTTTCTCTTCTCGCTGTTACTACAGTGTTTGGGTGTGCATCAGGTCCAGGTGGGGCCAGTCACTAATTCGTAGGTTAAAAGCGCGGCTTTCAGTAAACTGGCATTAATATTAGATATAAATATAAATATATATATATATATATATACCTAATCTTACAAGCGGCTTTTGTTGACCCGACGCGAGCTAGATATGAGTTGCGGTTGTCGTTAGGATTAACATGTCGCCGTTTCAACTTCGTCTCCATCATAGTCTGGTGTTTTGTCTAACGATTTCCATACAACTAAATAAACTACGCATAGTATTAATGAAGATCTAGTATGTATATAATGTGATGTTTTTTGATTCGTGCGCTAGGAATCTGACAGTCACTTCAAAATCATCATCATTTTACTCCGATATCCTGCTGTATGTAATTAGAGGAGTGAATTGGCCAGTTTTAACAGCTTCCCTCCATCGAGCATCATCCGGAAACAAGTATAAGTATCGATATTGAAAACTATAGAGTGGGATGGGTAAACACGAAAAATGCAGAGGGTTTAGAGCCTTCTATTAATCCATCAGCTCAAGAGTAGTCAATCAACTTGTCTTATCTTATATTTGCTTACTAAAAGATATAAGTTCACTTCTATTGAAGACCTCGCATTTATCGATTCGTCATAACTTACGGTTAGTATTATCAGCGGTGCCATAGGCGGACCAGTGGATGGAATAAAACGACTTCTCAAGATCATCGCAACGCAGCTTTTAAAAATTCGTACCAGTTCATATACATAATACCAAAATATTCCTAGTTCATCTATGGTGTGCGCAACCAAACTGCACACATGCAATGGAGTCATTAGATGTTACGTGCTCATTGTAGAGGATGAAGAGAGAGCAAATATGTAGGGCTTACTTAATGAAAAGTTAATGAGCCTCTTAAACGGTGATTTGGTTGTTTAGTCTTTAGGTGGTCGGGAAGATATTTTGTACAGATTATAGCGTTGCGTTTATGAAACAGCGATTAGCACCAAAGCTTGCCATCGCTTTCATGTATAAATGTGGAAACTCCAGTTCTTGATCGCCGATCCTTACTCTACTATTGATATACAGACTACTGGTTCATCGTCTATCCCACACAATGAAAGATGGAAAAGTGATTCGAAATAGTAAATAGGTAGTCAGAGTGCACGAAATTTAGGCAAGAAAGCCAACCGTAACAGGCCACCTTCTTTAAACTTCCTAATATAGTTTTTAGAAAGTGGCCACATAACAAAATGGTATCGATAATCAATTAGCGAAGGTATATTAGTGGCCTACCTTTCCTCTCACCTTTAACATATGAATGATGTACTTATCAAAAAACATGTAACGAGCGGCTAAGAATGTGCGCGCCAAAAAAGAGAAAACGAGAGAGTCGCTAAAGCACCAGTCACCGGGGTAACAACAAAAGCTAGGGTTGTTCCGCAAAATATTGTTCGAAACCTAAGCAAAATCCTATTCTATCTACTCTTGTTACAAAAGCAAAAGGTAAAGCGCTCGGCGTTGATCCATCATTGAGAGATACGCTGAGCATTCAGCTTTGTTGAGCGCCGTAAGAGATGATTGGACGATCTGGCCCTTACATTAACGGTAGCCTACCGGTCTATCGAGTCATTGCTGATGTCCTCCCATAATCTGGTTCCAACTTTCCAACCCCGACGAGAAGGGTGGCTCGGTGTGCCTGGGACACAGCATTTATCCCACGAGTAGAGTGTCTCTAACCATTAAAGCATGCGGTAAGGAATACAATGGGAAAACGGTAGGCCACTTTGTGTCCTTATAAAGTAACATTTATTTGGGAAAATTAAAACTTGACGTGTCCTAAGGACAAACAGGGGGACGAATTCTCAACGATGATGGTTTTAAAGTCACTGTCAAGATGCTTGTGCAGCAATCAAAACACATCGACGTGCAAGACTATTCCAACGTATGGCTAAATTTCAAAAGTAAAAAGGTGAAAAGGAAAGATGAGTGCCTCACCATCAAACGTAACAAGGCGCCTTTTGTCAAAGTGATTATTCAACCTGGTTGGGTCTCACTCATCGTCCCACGCAGACAACACTTGCATAGTCGCATGAACAGCAACACGATGAGAAGTTTTTAAGTTAAGCACAAAGAAACGTGTGGCCTAGAAATCTTTCAAGAGCATCGAAGATGTATTGAAAGAGAACAAAGAACACCCGATTCTGTCCCCACCTTTTCGACTACGCTCTACTTCTTATCTTAACGTATGCATCTGAAACCTGGTTGCTGCGTAAGCATGATGGGAGATGATCAATCAGCGTTATTGAACGCGCACTCGAATAAACGATGCTAGGAGCACCTCTCGTCAAGCAAGCGAAAGAAAGGAGCCGAAGCTTGAACGGTCAGAAATCAAAAATACCGTTCTATACGCCAGACTTTTAGAGGTAAGATATGCCGGACACGTAATGCGCATTGACAACAATCGATGGACCAGAGCCATTAGTGCTTGGATTCCTCCGAACATCGGATGTACTGTAGAACGACCAGCAACCCGATTGCCTCAGTTCTTCATTAAAACCCAACAAAATTGTATGATGCTCAACGAGTCTCTAGATCGAGCAAAATAATTTGTGATGCTCTTGCACGCGACACGGAAAGGTGGATGATTTTCCGTCGCCTACTAGAGTTACTCGACGATCAAAAGGCCGACAGGTCAGGTGATTCAGGTGATGACACCGTTAATATGAGAATTAAACGGAAAAAATTAAGCACAGCTATTTAGTTCACTATTTATCAATTTCTTTACTTATATGTTTGACAGGGTTCGTTAGTCCTAACTTTCATCTACAACCCTTGAACGATTTCTACGATTATATTATCAGTAAATCATGTTAAGTGATGAAATTACAGCGATTATCATAGTGTCCCTCTATTTGGAGCTTTTTCAACCTTTTTTTCACTTCAACGTTTTTTCGAGGGCGGTGTCGGTTGGACCTCACGCCGGAATCACGAAATCTTTCATCCCTCCACGGAGCTGAAAATTTGTACCGGGCTTGTCTGTGCATAGTCCACTATTTACAATACAAAAACTCAGTGACGCGGTCGACCATCATTCAACGACATTCATGACGAGAGAAAAGTCCTCAAAGAGCAGCCGAATGCCCGAGGCAAACTTAGAAGGTTTTCGGGATGATGGGTGCGATGGAGCGAATCGAACGCAAGAAGTGTTTGGATGCACGCAGTGGATGTGAAGGATAGGTTATGAGAAATAAATTTTAAAAAATTGGGCAGCTTTTATTCACACATTCGAAACACTGTGATGTTATCATTCAACTTGCATTTATTCGGCAAAAAACTGCGAGATTTAGCTACAATGAGCTCGAGGAGCTTTAATGTTATGGGCTTCACCTTGCCGTTACCCATGGTTTACTCAATGGCTGCTGGTGCAACTGCTCAGGCATTTCGACGAGTGAAAATGGAGCCATACAATTTGTGATGCGTACTGTAATGCAAGCAGTGAGTTCACATTTTTCAGATACGTTCAATGAGAGAATCGATTTCTAATAATTTAGCCTGCATCTTCACATTAACATGGTTTCCGTGGCTTTAGATATTTTAATTGAAAAGATCGATATAGACTCAAGCGGTTAGTGAAAACTCTGTTTTCCAGGTGTTTGATGTTCTGGAACAGCAGGGTCGCGGCGCCGGCCTCCCGGACCCAATAATCGAAGTCATTTTTGTGTCAACTCACTGTGAACGTCACATCCCAACCCCCGATGCGATTCTGTTGCTGTTAACCCAGGAGCAGAAAATAGTTAGTTATCAACTTTCAACATCTATTCGAGGAAGCCTTTCCATTGCTAGCGAAAACTTAAAAAACCCTATTGCTTTGACTGCTGCCATAACTCCGGAATTCTGCCATTTTAAAAATAATATGCGGATGACACAAATGTGATAAAGATGTTTTCGTAACGTTAATATCACAGCTTTCGGGAAGTGTTTTAAGACTGGTGTATCAACTCAGTCTGTGAACCATAGTTGCTGCTCTTCCAGTAATTATCATTATTCATTACTGTTATTATTATCTTGTAGATGGGTTAGTGTTGCAGTCTATTACATCAGGAAACAAGGTTCTGGTTCGGCCCTCCTTACAATGCCTCCCTTCCACCCACATCGTAACGCCTTATCAGAGCTATGCCGAGAATTGCGAGAGGGATGGACTTGGTCTGCATGAAAACGAATTCATGACGAAAGACTGACTTGGCTTCATGGCTTGAATGGCCTGTCCTCAGTGATTATGCATGCCCCAGCACAATCTCTATTTTCGGAGATCTGCTGGTTAAGTCATTGTTGTTATCTAGAATCCCGAGGTCGGCATGGCCAATGACAGCCCCAGGTGTTCTCCACCACAGGCGGTAGCAACCCTTCTAGACCATAGGGAGGATTCGCCACCATGCGACTGTGATACCAGGACAGTGGTGGATCCCGGTATTAGTTTACATTAGCTAAGCTTTATGATGGAAACTCCGGACTCCTTCTCAGCTTGGGACACCTTACCGGAGGGTCGAATTTTCCTACTATAAATCGCAGCCCCACACTCAGGAACACCTACTAGCCACGATGAGGCAGTGAACCTCTGGGAGGATTATCAGGAATTAGCGTTAACAATTTCCGAGTGTCACCAACACCGTCTTGTTCAGATTGTTCGAGTTGAAGTTTTCCTGATTTGACATATTTCGCTTTTTGAATGAAAGTGTTACAAATCTACAGAGAATAAAAAACCAATTAACGGCAGAAGACCGTTTTTCAGTGGAAAATGTGTCAGGATTGAATCCCAGCTTAAAATAATAAATCAGAACAGCTAAACGTGGGTGACAAATTCGTCTTGAACAGCTTAATGGACGTCGAGACAGCGAAGAGGGCAAAAATTTTTGCATACTCAGTCTTTCTTCTATAAGTGCAATATTCTTCAGCATTTTTTTTTCTGAACAGCTTAAGTGATTTATACAAACATTTTATGTTCCTTGTTTTTAAAATAAAATAAAAAAGAAATTCTTAAGTCTTGTGGATGACCATGGGGACACATCATTAAGGCCACATCAGTGTAGTTAGTCCATGTTAATCAGGAGCATGGTTCTGGTTCGACCACCTCCATTACGCTCCCTTTTAATGCACATTAGAACATTTTTCTTGGGAACTCACAAGGTTGAAAGCACAATTCACCACACCAGCATTCTACAACATCCATGAAGAAGCCGAAATCCTCAAGCAGCAGCGAGGTAAAACCCAAAATTTTTCACTGTTTTCTCAGATTTCGCCTGCTGGGCTTTTTTCAGAGCCTGGAGTGGTCAAATTTGCACGCAGTCTACCCAGCGAAACACTTTCGTAACCTCACGAAATAAAAACTTGGTGAATAAATTTTAACTCATATAATAAACTGCTCCTTTTAAATACTAATCATTTCGATTAAATGATCCTGCTTTCACCTAGGCTTTGCGTGAGTAATGAACTAATTTGTTAAGATTTTTCAGCGTTCACGAGGTTATTAAACAACTTTCACTGGTATTAGGGTTTCGACGCCATCGTCTTCTGGAGAGCCGAGGAGCCGCGTCTATGATCTGCAGTCGCTGTTTACCGCGTTGTGGATCTTCATAGATGTATCCAGTCGAATCTTCTTCAATGGAGCACCACTTAAATGAGGACATCACTCGGCCATTTTATAGAGGACGGTTGTTCACTAGTTTTCGACTGACAACGACTTTTTTTTCATGTCGACAGTTCATCCTGTAGCAGTCGGTATTAGAGTGGTCATCACACGAATTATCGGCTTCGTCGGCATAAAAAAAATCATTACCAATCGGCAATCACTAAAGTACCATCATGTGTAAAAGAAAAACTGCCAAGTTAGCTTCCGTCTGGAGTGGTGCTTCGCTTGAAAAGATTCGACTCGATGCAACTACGAAAAACCACAGCGAGGCGTCGAACAGCCGTGGGCCATCGAGTCGGATCGTCGGCTGTGAGGAAAGGCGTTGAAAAGATAGCCAATAAAAGTTTCATCACAAATTCCGTTATGATAAACAATCTAAATATCGGTTATTAACGTTGTGGTTAAGTGAGACTAGGTTTAGTAAATCATAAAAAATAATTCTTTTCGCTTTAGTTCAGGCTACTCACTATTTTGTGAGCTGTTGGTGTCTAGAAGAAGTTTTTCACTGACAGGATAAAAACTATGCATCAAATTTTATCGGCTCATTTGTAAAACTGTCTGGCTGGGAAGGTCGCTTGTCAGTTTGTTTTTTTCTGTGTTCTGGAAAACGATCCAGCTGGAAAGATCAGCTATTAAGTAGGAATAGTGTGATGAATACCTCATGTCTACTCATTAAGAAAGCCGTGAATTATTGTTGAATGAGCAGGTTAAGACAAGGTCGCTTCTTGGGTTTGCAATATAAGAAACATTCGACGACCTTCGTGGACGGTAGATGCGAGGGAAGCGGATCCAATAGAAGAAGTGCGGGGATACGCACAGTAGATATCATGACGGGTCATGCAGTAATTATAGTAAAAATCTTCGTAGTTTCATTGTGAAATGATACAATATGTAAAAATGGCGAAAAAATAGAGGCAGAAAAAGAGTTTTTTCTTCGTACGGCTTTTGAGTGGATCCGAACTATGCATTTAGCAATATACGAGCTGTTTGCAGTTCCGGCCATGGCGAATATGAATACCTGCATCATCATCAGCAACACAGCGACTGCAATCTGCAGTGGAGCTGACAGTGTGTTAAACGCTGCCGCGAACTTCCAGCCTTTTCCCGCCACGGCCCTGACAATTTCAGGAACTCTCACGGTTTGAATCCCAATTTCTGTACAATTTGTTGCGCAAAGAAAAAATTTCTGTGCAGACCACGAATGTCATTATGGCGAATTGGAGTAGAGAGATGTGGCAAGGCGTGGTGAACAGAGTGGTTCGAATGCTGTCGTCGGGACCGTTTGCCGAGAACTTTCGTCTCTGCAGTTGCCACCGTCTCATGAAAAGAGAAACCGACCGAGGGCTGCATGGAACAAACCACCCATTTATATGATATTTTAAACCGTTGCCTTGAGAAATCAATAAATGATTTGCCAGGAAATGTTCAATAATCAAAGTAGCGTGAAGAACTGGAATAAAGTACACTACATTAACAATATTTCCTTTACCAACAGTTATTTGATTGAAAAATGAAAGTCTACAAAATGAGAGGAGACAAAAACATTTAGTTTTAACTGGTAAAAAGTCTCATACCATTGGCTGAAAAAAATATGATGAGATAAGGCTGAAGCAGAAATTCGAACAGAACTGTGTTTCGGTCATCCACTGGGAAATTTTTTACTGCTGGTGGCATGGCGTCCGCCAAATAAGTTTGCTAAGAGACTAGTTTCCTTCTAGAATTTTGCTTCGGTTTTAAGATTTTTTATTTCTCATAAATCCTCTGCTCTCACACAGTTTTTCTTCACTGTGGTGTTCAAAGAGCTTTTGAGGTAGTCATACACATTGACTACTAACGAGCAATCACGTGTCGCCAGGAGTGATCTGGTAGGCACCAATCGGCGTTGAAACCAGTTAAGCTGAGGCTTTATTCGAAATCACAATGAACAACATTTTAATGTAATCTATGTGATCGATAAGCTAACGCGAGGTTGTTATCAAAATTAATTCGGTTAATTCGGCTAACGTTTCGGCGTCCTCATCTTCTTGGGAGCCAATTATCCGACTCGATGACCACAGATCTTCTTCTCGCTGTGGCCTCTTCGTCACATATCGAGTCTGACCATGTTTATTGGAATATCTCTCATTGGAAACAGTAGAAAAAACAAGTTACTGTCAACGGAAAATGGCCGTCATGGGCCTGGCCGAGACGAGACGACGCCTCCCATTCAACGTCGTCTATAACACCGGAGAAGAACTGTTCCTCGGAACATGTGACTACATGAGTCGACGACGTCGGCGTTCTCGCCAACACGAGTTTGTCCATGAACATTGATTCATTCGAACAACTAACAACCCGAATAGTACGTTTACGATTAAAGAAATGTGGATCAATACCGGCTTTTGACAATCTTCGCCGATTACGCACCTGCATCAAACTATGGCGAAGAAGAAGTCGAAGTGTTCTACATAGACTTGGAAAAGTTTTACAGAGATAACCATATATTCTACAAGGTCACTGTCGGAGATTTCAACGATAACATTGGACGAAGAAGAAGGTCCGAAGAACGTCACATTGGGACCCAGGAATTAGAATGGAACGAATTGGGATGAGCGGCTGTTTCAGTTAACACCGACGAGAAATACAATCGGCTCTTTCAACAACTTCACGTTAGCGCTATGAAAGCTGAGAGTCCGAAAGTCACCAAGGACGTCTATCTCCAGAAACATTCGAGCTGATATGCCAGCGTGGAATTGCACGAGCTGCAGTCAACCGCGAACTAACGTCCGAAGATCCAAAACAGTGCAGACAAGCGATAAAAGAAGATCTTAAAGAGAGAAGAGCAGCAGTAATGGTCGAAGCTGCAGAGGCTGGGAAAAGCATTCGCAAAAGCCCACCCAAGCTGTCGCCAATTACAAGACCAAAATGATTGCACTCCGGCGCCCAGACGGAACAATTACAGCGTCCAGAAAGGCAATGGAGAAAATTATTCACGAATACTACTCGGATCTCTTCGATAGCCACGTCTGCCTTCCGTCATATGAAATAAAGGAGGATGGATATGTTGTACCACCGGTTCTCCCTTCCGAAATCCCGGCCTGCCATTTCGGAGATCAGGACACCTAAAGCACCTTTCTCCAGTCTTCGTAAACCCATTGGCTCGGCTCTTCACACGTCACCTGTACGAATGCCAGGTCATTAGTCAGTGGAAGACCAGCAAGACCGCGTTATTGTTCAAGAACGGTGACCTACACGATATCGGCAACTATCCCCCAATCTGCTTGCTGTCTGTCGTCTACAAACATTTATACTCGAGTCATCCTAGACAGCATTGGCAGAACACTGGACGAAGGACAGCCATGTGAGCAAGCAGGGTTTCGAAAGGCATTTAGTACGATTGACCACGTTTACTCGATAACAAGGCTCATTGAAGTAACGCAAGAGTAAAAAAGACCGCTTTGTCTCATTTCATCGATTTACAGAAGGCCTTTAAATCAATTGAGACAAAAGCAGTCATGGAAAACCTTTATAGTCAAGGGGTTCCTCCTCAGTACATAAAGATTCTTCGTGAGCTGTACAAAAATTTCCCTACCAAGACATCACCATTCTACAAACGATATTATCATTGATGTCAGAAGACAGGTTAGGCAAGGCGACACCATCTCGCCAAAACTGTTTACCGCCACCCTCCAGAAGCTCATGTGAACATTGGAATGGGATAATATGGGAGTGAAAATCGATGGTCCACAGTTACACCATCTTCTCTTCGCTGATGACGTCGTCCTTATAACACCAAACATTAGCCAAGCGGAACGTATGCTTACCGACTTTGATAAAGCCTGTGGAAAAATTGGTCTTCAACTAAATCTCACAAAAACAATGTTCATGAAGAACGGATTGGTTTCGCATGCCCCATTCACGCTCAAACGGGATCGAATATCTCCGAATGCTCTAGTTATATCTATCTAGGTCGGGAAATCAATATGATGAACGACCTAGCTCCAGAGCTGAGCAGAAGGAAGCGAGAGGCTTGAGGAACTTTCAAGAGCATCGAAGATGTAGTGAGGAGGATAAGAAACATCCGACTCCGTACCTACCTTTTCGACTCAACGGTGCTTCCTGCGATAACGTATGCGTCAGAAACCTGGTCGTTGCATAAGCAGTATGAAAAATCACTGAGCGTTATTGAACGCGCAGTCGAAAGGGCCATGCTAGGAGTATCCCGTTTTACACAAGTAAGGGAAAGGGATCGGAAACTTTGATCTGCGTCGACGATCAAAAAATCAAAGATGCCGTTCTGTACGCCAAACAATCGAAGATAAGGTGGGCCGGACACGTAATGCGTATGAATGACAACCGATGGACAAGAGCCGTTAGTGACTGGATTCCTCGGGATGTCAAACGTACTGCAGGAAGAACGCCGACCCGATGGTCAGAGTTCTTCACAAAGAGCCTTGAAGAAAGATAGGATGCTTGACGAGTCTCTAGAGCGAGCAGAACTCACTGGGCTACTCTTGCACGCGACAGGGAAAAAGTGGAAGATTTACTGACGTCTGCTCGAGTCACTAGGCGATCAACGGGACTACAGGTGATACGGGTGAATGGCATCTCCAGGTAAGTACGAATCATTCGAGCGATTTTCCACTAAAGAAGATAGGATCGATGAGCAACAAAGACGCCACATCGAGAAGATGAACGACTGTGTACATGGACTCGAGTCATCGGCCCACAGGAAGACGAAGACGTCAGAAACGTTAGCCGAATAAATATTGGAAACAACCTCGCGTTAGCTTATCATGGAACAAAGTACATCATTTATACCGAGGTAAAATGAATGTCGGTTTACAATGAATGGACGTTTCATTTATTGCTTATTGTCTTTCATTTCAGGGTATTATGTAAGATAATAAATGTGTCTTGTTCCCAGGAAATACTTAATTTCGCATGTTTGCTTTCGAAGTCAGCAAAGTTGCAAATGAGAATTAAGCGAGATCTTGGACATTGGTGACATAGCTGTGAAAATGCAGCATGGCCCACTAAATATTACTGAGGTATGGTTAGGTACTCTCTTGCTGTCTCAGCTTCTTCAAGCGTTTTCACTCAACAAAATCAAGTACCTTCTCAAGGCACAAAGGTTAAGCAAAAGCTTAATAAGTCCTAAGTCTTAATAAAAGTCTTCTGCTTAAAAAATAGGAAATCGAAAGGGTTGTAAACAAATACTGAGAGGGAAGGAGAGGACGACAGCGATGATTACAAAATCTCTAATTCGTTTTGAGGATCTGGATAAATAACTGTGAAGGCGCGGTATAATGGGCGAACGCACTCGTCAATGCAAAGTGTTTTTCATGGAGAGTATGTAAAAATTTGAAACTATGATTGGCCTCTTTTTTTCGCTTTTCTTGAGGAGAATCCCTATCGTGTATGCCCATATTGACGAACAAAACGCATCCGTTTATCATTGACAAAATATTCTTGGATGTGACGTCTGGTTGAGTGAGCACATAAGAAGCGGAATTGAGGCATTTTGAGTTAATCCCAAAGGCTCCAGAAACCAACTGCAGAAAGGAATGCTTTGCAATTGCGTGTGATTTCGTCCAATGTCTCACACAGGCTTTTTAAGGTGACGCAACCACACATCCTACACATGCTACTCATGTAAACTCTAAGGGGTACGCCTCCATCAAAAGGTGAAAAACTCATAAAGGACTGAGGAGGATCAGCAGAAATTGTTCACATTGCGATTGAAATTTTGACTTCGTTGTTAATTGTCGAGGTTACCGAAGTAATTGGCTTGGCTTACTAGGTTGCCGAAGTATTTGGCTTGGCTTACTAGGTTGCAGTTATTTTGCCTTTCCAAGATGGGACTTTCTATTAAGCTTTGCGATGGATTATAAATGTGTAATTTTCTTTTTCAGCAATCGCGACGTTGTTATACTACATGTTTAGTTGTGTTTAGAAAGAACACAAACAATACAACGGTAGCTGATGTTACGGCCATACCGCCTTCTCCAGAGCCTGGAAGGGTACACTGATACGTAATTTACTATATAAACCCCCCAACAGCGCAAACGAAAAGATAAAAGTCCGAAGAGTATTGAACTCAGAATCGATTTTTTTGAATGGAATAGTCCATTCATCTACTAAGCGCGACCCCCAAGCGGCTGTTCTTAACAGGTGGAAAGTAGGTAGGAACGATACGTTTTCGAGAAGATGTTGGTCGTGCCATTATCTTTCAGATTTTCACCTTTTTGTTTCTACTACTAAAGCGCCTGACCTAGTAAATTGCTTATCAGTGTACGCTTCTAGGCTCTGAAGAAAGCTAAAACGCCCAAACGTCAGCTACACTGGGACCGTGTATGCTCTTATTGTATGGAAGTAAACGTGTGCTATAGAAAAACCTCGCAATTGCTGAAGAAGATAAGGACACATGTGTCTTGTCCTTAACTATTTAAGCACTTCGAACAAAAGTTCTCATCAAAAAAACACATTTTTTAAAAGATTTGTCATCCTGCAGCATTACCCTTTAAACAGCGGAAGAGGTCAATCCTATATCAGCATGTTCCGTCAATAATCAGATGGACCACTTCAGTCCGCCTATTGCTGTGCCTGATCTAATGGTGCGTCGTCTGAACTATGAGGTGATTCAAAGACCGATATGAAGGATTTCACATGAGCTTGGCGAAAACAGCTTTATTTTGCAATCCTTCCAAAGATTCTTCTTTTTTTCTCGGATGGCACCCTTGACGGACATTAACTGAAAAAGTAGCTCGGACAAAAGATGAGAAGGAGTATTAACGGAACACGTGAATACCACATCGATTCCAGAGAGAGCGAAACAAAAAGGTAAGAGCTCTTAAAAAGTTAGTCGAATGAACCTTTTTCATTAAACTCATTTTAGCTTACCAATGAAAGGACGCTGGTACCTTCTTTAAAACCTATTGAAAAGATTAGTGTTTAAGCAAATGGTAGCGAAATTTACTGTCAAAATCTATTACTCGACTGGCAAGAATGTCATGTACCTTTACAATTCTTAAAGTTCATCCCATGAATGCTATCGTAGCTTTAAAGAGATTTTAACACTCATACGACGCCATCCAAATGAAAACTTGGTAGCTATGGAATGTTTTCTTGGACCAATAGCGTTTCTTGGTTGCGGAATTACACAGTGATTATGGGGAAGAATTGCATGTTGAAAACTGTTTCTCGTATAGAAGCGCAATTAAGACGGCACGGAGTTGCTTATTCACTTTTCTTACATCGCAAATTTCTAATGGAAGAGCCGTGGCCTCATGACGCTCCCTATGTCTTCGATTCGTCGTACATAAAAATAGATTTTATACAGGAAGCGTTCTTGTTCGATTTTCCAATACGCATTTGAATTGAGAATTAGTTTCACAATCGTCGGCTACTACTGCACTACAGTGCAAGTTCCTCAATCTGAAATGATTACGACGAAAAATTTTGACGAATTGCACTGACTTCAGCAGCGTCCACCAATCATTAATAATCGGAAAACTGGCAACTCATTTCCGTGATAACAGGCGGTGAAGCATCGTTCAACAGACACCGCAGAAGTTGAACGTGAAGGGTACTACGAAACTCGGTCTCGTCTACCATGCTTTCGAGATATCTCGTCTACTGAATACAACTTCATCAGTAATCTTGATAACATTCTGCGTGAGAAAAGCTCCACAAGCCAAGCCGGGACTGAAACTGTCTTCAATTATTTAATAACCCGTAGAAGTTCGGAAATTTATGTCACGGCAGAAGTGGGCTTGTTTCTAGTTAGCAGGAATGCATAAATTCAAATGGTCTTGTATTGACAGATGAAGCTTATCCTCAGCTGATGCATGCCATTTTAGGCAAATATGTTGAAATCACACATTCATTTCGAGAAAACCTAATATTTCTGCCATTCACTTAAGATCGCGCTCCAACGTTCCACTCAACATCGCTGATGAAACAGTTTTGCATTAGCTGACGTTGCATCTTAAAAAGCCGACTACTCTTCAACATTACATGGTTAATTAATAGCATCTCGGATGATTAAGTCAACACGAGATTGTCATGTAAACTTACTCAACCACCTTTGCAAGGTCTTCGTCTTCTTTACAGCAGGATTGATCCTAAACAATGGCCTACAGCCAGTAGTTATTGTCGCGAAGGCCTTCGTAGTTGTGTGAAATCAATCAGTAAAGAGGAAACGAATAAGAATGTGGAAAGTGCTCAGGTCCGCATATTGGACGTGAAAATGGGTCGTATGAATTAAATGAAATGAGGATACCTGCAACTGGGATGGTCGTTGAGTCTTGTAAATCGTGCAAAGCATTGACACAACAGTTGAGGAGAGAGCCTGGTAACAGCAGGTATTTTTTTGGCAAATATCTTTCTCTGTCTAATTGCGACAGCCTGTAATGTGCATATAACACTTTGCGACGAAACAACTCGTGGAAGTGGGCGCTTCGAAATTCATTGTAACATTATGGAGGTGCTTATTCACCTTTAACAAGCGTTCATAGAAAATCTCATAAAAAGGCTGGTGATTCCCACGTCGTTGCCGGTGTTTTCTATTAGCCATAGTTTAGGAGAAACTCAGTGTTCGAGAATTTGTAGTGCCCTTGAATTGTGTAAGAGCATCATATTCACCGTTCACTAACGCTGCTCGCCCGCCAGTGGGAATATCTTGTAAATGATTTTTTGTGTGTTTCGTGTCGTGCACAAACGACAGAAGTCTTTAACACTTTTGCGACGACACTTACTTTCGCGTTTTTTGCGGGGTTGGAAAACACCTGATCTTTGGCTTTGCTCTGTAACATCCACAGGTGTATAACAAACACTCCCACAAACGATTGTCACACTTATAGGTGTCATTCGTCGTGAAAGTGTTAAAAAAACTTTATAGCTAAGTGATCGTTAACTAGGCAACAACTTTGTGGACTTTTAAACGAGCTCATTGTTTATGCTACGCTGATGGGCCTGCATTGAATAAGGATTAAATTTAACAAATAGTGAGAATGGCCATTCTAAAAGTCTTATGTTGTTTTATTTCATTTCTGCTTCATCTCGTTCCACACACGATTCGTCATCAGATGTGTGATGGATATTGTGGAAGAAGATAAAACAAACTCGAAACTCGTCGTATCTTAACACTTCTCGCATTCTATTTGCTTCCCGGCACCTCCTTCACCCACGAATGTCTTCGAGATCTCTAGATATTGGTTCAGCTGCTCCATGGAAAAATGTCACATTTTTTATGAATGTTGCCAGCTGATAGTCGAGCAGATTCCCGCCAACCTCCTGGGATGAAACGCGTACAACACATTCACTTGGAGTGCAGAGAGTGAAATGTTTCCCGACAACCCTTGTGCTGAACGTACTACCTCAGATGGAGAGGAGAGTTGTTGAACCAGTACCGTTTCGTACAGTCGTCATAATCGGCATCATTCCCACTTTCCATCTGCCTCGTGTTTTTGCAACACTTCTTTTAAATAACTCTTAACAATTAAGGGATTATTCCAGTACACATTCGCTAAAAAGTGCAGAAAAGGATTGCTGATGATATGATGCAAAGACTTCTTCTCCATTTGATAGGTGATCACTCCTAAAAGCTTCTTTAACCAGAAGAAAGAGCAACGAAAATAGTGCACTTATTAGTTAAATGAAATGGTTGTTTCGCTACAGATCAGTAAAAAAAATTTTGCTTTTTCTACACTGGCAGAGGAAAAACTGAAAGGCTCAGACAACACTCTCCAAGCATTTGCCTTTTTTTAGAAGTTTGAAACATTTAAAAAAAGTTGGCAAAGAAAGCTGCAGTTAGGTGTCGTTGCGATGCTGTTCCTATAGCACGCCCAATTTTTTTTCTTAATTCGGTGTAGCTCCCGTCTAAAGTGCAGACTACAAGGGCGATCCGACAACACGTTATGCTCTAAAGAAGTCGTTTTTATCATAACGTTGTTTCTGAGTCTTTTAGTGAAATCCCTTAGATAATCTTTTCTGAGCCATCGAGTCCACTCGCAATCAGAGACACGATCGCACATCTATAGAGGATCGAAAAGAAAAACAGCCTAATGGATGCGATATTTACTGCTAAGGGACTGCTACCTGCTAAGAATTTTGCATACCGAAAGCTGTGTTTTCTGGCTGTCATTTCAGTCGATATACCTATAGATCGATTTCTTCTCAAAAGCGCACTTTTACGACGCTACTTTCTTTCGACTCTGCATTTTCTTAGCTGTGGGAAAGCTAAAATTTAATGTCACTGAAGCGAAAACAACATGGCCGGCAGCCAGTTTGAGCCGTACCATCTGAGAAATCAGCGCATTCACTAAATTGCCTTGAAGTGATCGCTTTCACATACATCGTTTTCATTTTATACGTCTCTACTCACTGTCTATATTAATGTGCCTAGGAGTAGGCCAGCCCTTAATGTCAAAGCCTTATTAAAATGTTGGTTGCAATTTTTCTTTGAGTCGAGCAGTTTTTCACGTATGTAGAACTCTTGGGGGGCATCAAAGAGATCCGTGTATCCGTATTATGGTCACTGAGTACGAATGCTTAGGTAAAATTCACTGCTTTCACAATAAATGTACGGAAACGCGGAAATTCTCTCTTCAATTCAGCCTCGCAATAGGTGCAATTTCCTTAATTTTCCAGGTGTGACTCTAGTAAAAATGAACAGTCTGGCGAACATGGCAGCAGTTGCGACACGTCCAGTGCTGCTTTCTCTTCTCACTATTACTGCAGTGTTTGGATGTGCTGCAGGTCCAGGTGGGACCAGTTATTAATTCAAGGATTAAATGGAAGGCTTTTTTCTTAACCTCGCCACTAATGTTAAATCCATATATTTATTTAAACATACATTTATATATACGATCTTTAAAACTGCCTTTGTTGGCCCTCAAGCGAGCTAGGTATCAGTTGCTGTTGTTGCCATGATTAGCTGTGACGTTTCGACTTCGTCTCCATCAAAGTGTGGTATTTTATCTAATAATTTCCATTTAACTATAGTATTAATAAGGATCTAATATATGCATAGTGCCACTTTGTTGGAAAGCTCATCAACTTGCTGTTACGAGTGGGACCACACGTGTGTTGCTCACGTAGGCCGACGAGTGAAACCCACCCAGGTCAAAAAAAATTAATTCAAAAAGCGAGCTAAGTCATATGTAAAGGTAATTAATTCGTCTTTGCAGGTTATTATTCGGGCTTTTGAAATTTATCTAAAAACGCTTCAAGAGCCTTGTGTGGTGACGTTTTTTATTCCTGGCTAGGATCCTGTCACCTGTCTCACCTGTATCACCTGTAGTCCCGTTGATCGTCGAGTGACTCGAGCGGGCGCCAGTAAGTCTTCCATTCTTCCCTGTCGCGTGAAAGAGTAGCCCAATGTGTTCTGCTCGCTCTAGGGAATCGTCGAGCATCATATCCTTCTTCAAGGCTCTTTGTGAAGAACTCTGACCATCGGGTCGGTGGTCTTCCTGCAGTACGTTTGACATCCCGAGGAATCCAGTCACTACCGGCTCTTGTCCATCGGTTGTCATTCATACGCATTACGTGTCCGGCCCACATTATCTTCGATTGTTTGGCGTACAGAACGGCATCTTTGATTTTTGATCGTCGACGCAGATCGGAGCTTCGGATCCCTTCCCTGACTTGTGTGAAACGGGATACTCCTAGCATCGCCCTTTCCACTGCGCGTTCGATAACGCTAAGTGACCTTTCATCCTGCTTACGCAGCCACCAAGTTTCTGACGCATACGTTAGGGCAGGAAGTACCGTTGAGTCGAAAAGGTGGGCACGGAGTCGGGTGTTCCTTGTTCTCTTCACTACATCCTCGATGCTCTTGAAAGCACCCCAAGCCGCTCGTTTTCCTTCTGCTCAGCTCTCGACCTAGGTCGTTCATCATATTGATTTCCCGACCTAGATAGATATAACTGGAGCATTCGGAGATATTCGTTCCGTTGAGCATGAATGGGGCATGCGAAACCAATCCGTTCTTCATGAACATCGTTTTTGTGAGATTTAGTTGAAGACCAATCTTTCCACAGGCTTTATCAAAGTCGGTAAGCATACGTTCCGCTTGGCTAATGTTTGGTGTTATAAGGACGATGTCATCAGCAAAGCGAAGATGGTGTAACTGCCGACCATCGATTTTCACTCCCTTATTATCCCATTCCATTGTTTGCATGACGTTCTGGAGGGTGGCGGTAAATAATTTTGGCGAGATGGTATCGCCTTGCCTAACTCCTCTTTTGACATCAATGATAATATCGTCGTAGAATGGTGATACCTTGGTTGTGAAAATTTTTGTACAGCTCACGAAGAATCTTTATGTACTGAGCAGGGACTCCTTGACTATTCAGGGCTTCCAAAGATTGCTTCTATCTCGACTGAATCAAAGGCCTTTTGTAAATCGATGAAGGTGAGACAGAGCGGTCTTTTGTACTCTCTGCAATACTTCAATGAGCCTTGTTACCGTGTGGATGTGGTCCATCGTACTAAATCCTTTTCGAAACCCTGCTTGCTCACATGGCCATCTTTCATCCAGTGTTCTGTCAATCCTGTTTAGGATGACTCGAGTGAAAAGTTTGTAGACGACAGACAGTAAGCAGATTGGGAGATAGTTGCCGATATCCTGTAGGTCACCCGTTCTTGAACAATAACACGGTCTTGCTGGTCTTCCCAGTGGGTAGGAACCTTGCATTCGGACAGGTAACGTGTGAAGAGCCGAGCCAGTGTGTTTACGAGGATTGACGGAAGGTTCTTCAGGTGTTCTGGTCTTATCCTGTCCGGACCTGGTGTTGTTCGATTTTTTCACCGACGAAATGGCATGTCCGGATTTCGGAAGGGAGAACCGGTGGTACAACATATCCATCCTCCCTTTATTTCATATGACGGAAGGTGGACGTGGTTATCGAACAGATCCGAGTAGTATTTCGTGAATAATTTTCTTCATTGCCTTTCTGGACGCTGTAACTGTTCCGTCCGGGCGCCGGAGTGCAATCATTTTGGTCATGTAATTGGCGAAGCTTCGGTGGGCTTTGCGAATGCTTTTCCCAGCCTCTGCAGCTTCGACCACTACTGCTGCTCTTCTCTCTTTAAGATCTTCTTTTATCGTCTGTCTGCACTGTTTTGCAAGTTCGGACGTTAGTTCGCGGTTGCCTGCAGCTCGGGCGGTTCCACGCTGGCGCATTAGCTCGAGTGTTTCTAGAGACAATCGTCTCTTGGTGACTTCCGAACTCTCAGCTTTCATAGCGCTAACGTGAAGATGTTGAATGAGCCGATCGTATTCTTCGTCGATGTTATCGACAACGGCATCTTCCCAACAGCCGACTAATGAATTGAATAAGTCCCAGTTTGCGGTGGTTCTGGGACTTCGGTTTTTGAATTTAGCGGCTTTTTCTCCTTTGCGCGAGAAATAGAATCTTGCACGAAGGAGACGATGGTCTGATCCCGTGTAGAATTTTGGGGACAACAGCGACATCGGTTAGGCAAAACCTTCTATTTACTATGATGTGGTCTATTTCGTTTATGGTACTCTCCATTGGGAGACTCCCACGTCCAGCGCTGAGAGTGGGGCTTCTGGAATTGTGAGTTACCATGGATTGTCTTGGTCGCCATGATAAACTCAGACAGCCGCTCACCCTGTTCGTTTCCATTCTAATCCGTGGGTCCCAATGTGACATTCTTCAGGCGTTCTTCTTGGTCCAGTCTTGGCGTTGAAATCTCCAATGATGACCTCGAAGAATGTGTGGTATTCTCTATAGAACTCCACCATGTACATATAGAATCCTTCGACTTCTTCTTCGTCATAGTTTGATGTCGGCGCGTAAACGACGAAGATTGTCAAAGCCGGAATTGATCCACATCTTTTTAATCGTAAACGTCCGATTCGGGTTGTAAGTTGTTCGAATGAATCGATGTTCATGGACAAACTCGTGTTGACGAGAACGCCGACGCCGCCAACTCCTCTACTGTCGCATGTTCCGAGGAACAGTTCTTCTCCGGTGTCATAGACGGCGTTGAAAGGCTGGCGTCTTCTCGTCTCGGCCAGGCCGGTGACGTCGTACTTTATCCTTCTTGCTTGCATGAGCAAGCCTTCTATCGAGGACTCGGATGCAAGTGTATGTGCATTGTAGGTACAGATCGTCACCATAGTTCTTTGAAATCCAGGCAGCTTCCCATTGGCCCTGAGATTTTAGCAGCCTCTCCGTACTCGTCCTATCCCAACGCTGCGAAATTGGGGCGCTCTTTCGGGGTCAGGGGAATGAGGCCCGTTTTTTTTACTGTGTTTAGCATTTTTTGATACCCACGTATTGCTTGCTGGGCTCTGAACGTGGGGGCTGGGTACACTCACGGGTTAGCTTGCCAGGATCTCCCAGAGCGGACATGGAGCTTATTTGTTGGAGGCGACTCCTGACCGCCTCCCATACACTTCCCTGTCACTTGATTGCTGGCTTTTGGCCGAATTGACTCGTAGAATACAATCTGCATAAACTAGAACGCACCCACACACGCGTGCATGAATATGCCCCGTAAATGCAGAAAGTATGCGCCAAATCAGCGCAGCAGAAACAAAGGAGTCCATCCCCTGGATCCACCTACGTCTCAGGGAAGCAAAAGTCGCTTTTTAGTCCCGCGATTAACCCCCTAACCGCCACCTGGGGACACGCCACGTAGCCTCGCGACTAACCGGCTCGAGATCCCTCATATGAGGGAGATCCGTGGAGGATCCTGTCAGTCACTTTAAAATCATCGTCATTGTGCTTCTGTGTCCTACGTGTAATCAGAGGAGTACCTTGGCAAATTTTTAAATCTCCATCTAGAGAGGCGGTGGCGAGCTAACTGACGGTTACGGGGGGTACTGAGTGTGAGGTCAATAACTGGAGCAGAATTCTCAAAAGCCACCTTTTCTTAGGCATCTCTTAATGGAGCAGCCTATTTATCTTGACATGAAGGGTGCTTTGGAAAAGGACCTTAGTTAGGTACGAAACATTATTTGAGGAAAATCTCATCTTTTGTTTTGAACAAAGCGACATCTGCTTCGCAACCATTGC
This sequence comes from Angiostrongylus vasorum, assembly GCA_018806985.1. Classification (NCBI taxonomy): domain Eukaryota; kingdom Metazoa; phylum Nematoda; class Chromadorea; order Rhabditida; family Metastrongylidae; genus Angiostrongylus; species Angiostrongylus vasorum. Next base: position 42,328 of record JADANN010000050.1, on the reverse strand, counting down.
AAGTGCTTATTTTTCGTGCCAAATATGGCGGTTTTCTCCTTTCCTCTTCTCTTATGCACAAATTTTTAGCCATTCGGCGCACACTTCTAATCAGTGCTTTTTTTCACATGTGTAGGATGAGAGGAGAGGAGGTGCACTTGTAGTTTTTCACAACTGGTTTTTTCTTTGGCATTTTTGAAGTAGCGACTTTTTAAAAGCTTTATTTGGGTGTTCAAGAAGAGAAGCCGGTTCTGGGTTGGTTTTTTGTCACGTAAATTTTGTTTGCTCTGCCTGTTTATTTAATAATCCAAACAACCTGTCCATCTGTCGTTGGATGGAAATAGTGATAAAATTTAGCCATATGAGGAAATTTTAGTCATTCTTATTTGGGATCTAGAGCAACAGAAAAAACAACTACAAGGGTTCTCCCCCTCTATCGAACACAATTTGGAAACGAGTACAAAAATCGATGCCGAAAACTATAAGGATAAGAAGAGTGAAATGGGTGGGCAAACACGAAGAATGCAGAGGGTTGAGAGCCTTCCAGTTATCCCTCAACTCAAGAGTGATTAGTCAACTTGTCCTCTCTTATATTTGCCTACTAAAAGATAAAAGTCTACTTCTACTGATAATGTAGCACTCATCGATTCGTCATAACTTACGGTTAGGTATGTCAGCAGTGCCATAGGCGAACCAGTGGATGGAATAAAACGACTTCTAAAGATCATCCTCACCCAGCTACCAAAAATCGCACCAGCTCCTCTATCCAATGCCAAGACATTCTTTGTTCACCTACGGTGTGTGCAATGAATCTGCACACAAACAATCGAGTCATTCGATGTTACGTCACTTTGTAGCAATGTGTCAAACGACTCCACAACGGAAGCCAAACTAGTGCCTCTATTAGAGCACGGCGTAATAATAAATATGTAAGGTTTATTGAGACAAAAGCAAATAACTCTCATAAAGCGGTTTCCTAGTTGCACAATCTTTAGGTGCTCGAGAAGATATTTTGCAGAATTAGAGAGTTACCTATGAAACAGCAATTAGCAGCAAAGCTTGCCTTCGCTTTCATTTGTAATGAAAATCCAGTGGGAACTCCAGTTCTTGATCGCCGATCCTTACTCTGCTGTCGATATATGGGCTACTGTTTCATCGTCTCTTTCACACAAAGAAAAGATGGAAAAAGAAAATAGACAGTCAGAACATATGAAATATGCGGATGTAAATGAAAGTGTATGGAATTTCAGGCGAGAAAACCAACCGTTAGTAGGCCACCATGTTAGGCCTCCTAATATAGGTTTCAGAAAATCGATAGGTAACAAAACGCATAATCATGTAGTAAAAGCATTCCCTTGCCTTTCCTTCCATCCTTGGAGCAGAAATAGAGCACTTATCTAATACATGTAACGAACGGCTAAGAAGGAGTGCACATGAAAAGAGGAAAGGAAGGAGTCGCTAAAGCATCAGTCACCTGGGTCAAAACAAAAGCTAAGGTTATTCCTTAGAATAACGTTTCAAACCTAGTTCTGTTTCAAGCTACTCTACTTATGGAGACTCTACTTATCACAATGGATGAAGCGCACGGCGTTGATCAATTCTTGACAGATGCGCCATGCATTCCATTTCTTTAAACACCGTAAGAGGTTATTGGATGATTGGATAATCTATCCCATACATCGACGGTTGCCTACCATTGTATCGAGTCAGTGGTGCTGTCCTCCCTAGAGGTGGTACCAAATTCCCGGCTGCAGCGGGAAGGAGAAGTTGGTGAGCCTGTGGCACGGGCCTCAATCAGGTGTGTATTGCAGAGCGATTATAACTACTGAGGCATGCGATAAGGAATACATTGGGAAAAGGGTAGACCACTTTGTGCCCGCATAAAGTAACATTTAAATGAAAATATTAAAATTCGACATCCCTTGGTGACAAACAGGGAACTTGTGCACAACGGTTGTGGTTTCAAAGTGAATGTCAGTATCCTAGCGCAGGAATCATAAACGTCGACGCGCAAGCTCTTCGAACGTCTGGATAAATTTCAAAAGCACAAAGATGAATTGGAAAGACCAGTGCCTTACTATCACACGCAACCTGGCAACTTTTTTCACATTATTTTTTTTGACCTGCTTCGGTCCTAGTTGTCGTCCATGTGGGCAACACACGTATGGTCGCAAGTACAGCAGAACGTTGGGCACTTTTTAAGTTAACCAGAAAGAAACTGGGCGGATTGGCAAGCTTCCAAAAACATCGGAGATGTAGTGAAGAGAACAAAGAACACCAAATTCCCCTTCCCACCTTTTCGACTACGCTACACTTCTTAGCTTAACGTATGCATCAGAAACCTGGTCGCTGCGTAAGCATAATTGGAGATGATCAATCAGCGTTATTGAACGCGCACTCGAAAGGACGATGCTAGGACCACCCCTCGCCAAGCAAGCGAGAGAAAGGAACCGAAGCTTTTATCTGATTGAACGGTCAGAAATCAAAAAATGCCGTTCTATACGCCAACCTGCTGAAAATAAGATGGGCCAGAGACGTAAGTGCGCATGAACGAAAATCGATAGACCAGAGCATTAGTGATTGAATTCCTCGGAATGTCGAACGCACTGAAGAACGACCAACAACATGATAACCGCAGTTTTTCACTGAAAGCCGAGAAAATTGTATGATGCTCAACGAATGCTTAGAGCGAGCAAAATAACTTGGGATGCTCTTGTACGCAAGAAGGAAAAGTGGAAGATCTACCCGCGCCCACTAGAGTCACTCGGTGATTAACGGACTGACATGTGATACAGGTGACAGCACCGTTAATATGAGAATTAGATGGCAAGATCTAGGCATCGTTATTTAAATAACAATTTATTAATTTCTTTTTCATTTGTTTGTTTGACAAGGTTTCTTTGTCTCCACTTCTACTAGCAACCATCAAACGATTTTTACGACAATATTAGAGGTAAATGTCGTTAAATAATGAAATTACCACAGTCATCGTGGTGTCCCCTGTATTTGGAGCTATTTCAATTCTTCTTCTTCACTCCAACTTTTTACGAATTCGGTTGGTTCGATGTCGTCGCGGTTTCATGAAGTCTCTCATCTCTCCGCGGACACGAAATTCGTACAGGGCTTGTCTGGGCACAGCCCACTGTTTACAATGCAAAGACTCAGTGGCTCGGCTAGCCAAGACTCCAGGGAGGATCGAATCGACCATCATTCAACGACATTCATAACGAGAGGAAAGTCCACAAGCAGCAGCCGAGTGCACGAGCAAAACTTAGAAAGTCTTCGTGGATGATGGGTGCAAGGGAGCGAATCCAGCGCGGGAAGTGCTAGGGTCCACACTGCCTATGTGAAAGATATGTCGTATGAAATAAATAAACAAAACTAAGAAATTTTCATTCACATATTCGCAATATTGTGATGTTTACATTTAACTTATATTTATTCGGAAGGAAACGGCGAGATTTAGCCACAATGAGCACAAGGACCTTCAACGTTACCGGCTTCACCGTGCCAGTCCAGATGGTTTACTCAATGGCTGCTGGTGCACCTGCTCAGGCTGCTGGTATTTCAACGAATGAAAATGGAGCCAGACAGTTTGTGATGCGTATTATAATGCAAGCAGTGAGTTTGCATTTTTCGGTTGCTTTCAATGAGAGCATCAATTTCTATGAAATTCGCTTGCATCTTGATCTTAACACTGTTTGTACGGCTTTAGATAGTTTAGTTGAAAAGCTCAACGAAAACTCAACCGGTTAGTGAAGACTGTGTTTTCCAGGTGTTTGATGTTCTCGAACAACAGGGTCGTGCAGCTGGTCTACCCGATCCTATAATCCAAGTCATTTTGGGTCAACTGACCGTCAACGTTGCCTATCAGCCATTTCAATGCCAATTACTTTCTGTTAACCCAATGGCAGTTGGTAATAATCAGTTTTCACCGAATCCACAGATGAAACTTTTGAAAGCGTTTGTGGACGATGATTGTGAGAGAAGCAAGCCGTATGCAGGAAATACTGGGATCCGCACATTGAATGCGATGGCGGGTCGTGTAAAATAAAACGATGAAAATAAAAAGAATGAAAGTCGAGAGACTTTGTAAAACCTTCAGACGGTGGATGTCTGCGGTAAGGATCAAACGTGTTGTAACCCATTTCTGGGGGCTAACACGTTCACCACCACATCACTCGGGTCCATCTTTTTACTTTCCCTCAGCTAGTTTTTCTAAAAAAGATATCTGTCTGGTTTTTTCTTCAGATTTTTTTCAAAATAAAATGACTTTGTTATCGTTACTATTATTATTATGTGATTACCCTTTTATAATTTAAAAATATCACCAACCATGTCTCCTTCAGATTGTCTGGAGTTGATTCTTTCCCTCTTTTGACGTACTGTGCTTTTTTGAATGGAAAGTACTGCGCATCAGATAGAGAAAAAGGAACCAAAGTAGTTGTAGAAGATCGCTTTTTTAGTGGAGATCGTAGCAGGATTAAATCTCATCTGAAGAAGCTCATTTTTTAGCCACAGCTTAAGTGATTTGTACAAACAAATTTATGCTCATTGTTTTTAAAAAGAAAATTAATAAGACTTGTAGATGACCATGATCAGCTAGTCTGGAAGACGATATCTCTCATATATTATGTTTCCGAAAAACGCAGAAGGAGAGGTGAGCGTTGATGTTTAGCCGAGCGTTTATTGATGTAGTCCATGTCCATGAGTCACCAAGATCTTGGTTCGACCACCTCCATAACCCTCCCTTTCAATCCACATGGGAACACCTTTTCCTTGGCACCTTATAAGGATTCGGTGACCCACTAGCGCTCGTCGTCTCACTCCGTGTTTTCGTAGTTGTATCGAGTCCCAATCTTCTTCGGTGGAGCACCACTTAAATAAGAGCACCACTCGGCAGTGTCTATTTTATAGAGGACGGTTGTTCACTAATTCTCGGCTGACAATGGTTTTTTCATGTCGACATTGTCGGCATGAAAAGGAATCATTATCAGTCGGCAATTATACAACAACCATATTGCGTAGAAGGAACACAGTTGGGTGAGCTTGCCATTAGAGTGGTGGTTCGTTTGAGAAAGATTCGACGTCGGTTGTGAAGAAAGCCAAGGCGTTGAAAGTGGTAGCCAAATAAAAGTTTTATCACAACTTCGGTTATGCTAAACAATACAAATATTGATTACTAACGTTGTGGTAAAGTGGTAAAGTGAGAGTGCCTTTAGTAAAGCATCATTTCGCTAGGTGCATGCTACTCACTGTTCTGTCAGCGGTGAATGTTTAAAAGAAGTGTTTTCTGTGGCACGAATAAAATTTACTCATCAAATTTCATGGGCTTAGTTTGCGAACACTCTGGCTAAGCGGGCTGCGTGTCAATTTCGGGTTTTTTTTTGGGCTCTGGAAAACCATCAAGCCGGAAGGTCAGCTATCGCATCCGGATAGTGGGATAAGAACGTCGTCTCTACTTACTAAGAAAACAGTGAATTATTGGCCAATGACGAGGATAAAGAAGATCGCTTCTTGAATTTGCAACACACGAAATAATCGACGATCTCCGCCAACAAGGAATGCGAGGAAAATGCATTGAATGGAAGATGTGCGAAGGATGAGCACGGTAGTTGTCATGACGGGTCGTGCAGTAATGGCAGCAAAAATCTTTGCAGTAGTAGTTTTATTGCGAAGTAATACAAACAGCAGGAAGGGCAAAAAGTAGGGACAGAAATACTTTTAATAAAACGAGTTCTTTGCAGTAATGGGCATGGCGAATATGAATACTTGCATCATCATCGGCAATACGGTGACTGCCATATGCACTGCTGCAAATTGCATGTTCAACGCTCCCATGAATATCATGCCTCTTTCCTCCTCGGCCTTGACAATTTCAGGGACTCTAACGGTTTGAAATCAAGTTTCTGTACAGCTTTGTAATAAAAAAGAAATGAATTTTTTGCAGACCACAAATATCATCATGGCGAATTGGAGTAGAGAGATGTGGCAAGCCGTGGTGAACAGAGTAGTTCGAATGCTAGCTTCGGGGCCGTTTGCCGCGAACTTCGTCTCGACAGTTGGCACCGTATCATGAAAAGAGAAACCGACGGAGAACTGTTGGGAATGGACCATGTATTTGTATGATATTTCAAACCGTTACCTTGTGAAATCTATGAACTTATTAACCAGGAATTGTTCAATATTGGACGGAGCGTGAAAAACTGTAATAAAGCGTACTGCATTAAGAATATTTCGTTTATCAGTAGTTATTTGATTAAAAATTTCACGCGAACAAAAATCAGCTGAAAGAGAGTCTCATATGATCGAGCTGAAAAACTACGATTGGATGAGGTTTGAAACGCAAATTCGAATAGAACTGTGTTCGGTCATCCACTGAAAATTCTTCAAACCTTGTGGTATGGTGTGAGGCAAATAGCTTTGCAAAGAACGAAGTTTTTCTCTACGAATTTTGTTTCTTTCTTAAGATTTCTATTCTTCGTAAGTCTTCCGCATTCGCACAGTTTTGTTTTTTCCACTAAGGCGTTCAAAGAACTTTCGGAGATATTCATACATATTGAGTACTAACAAGCAATCACCCGTGGACAGGAATGATCTGGAGAACACGAATCGTGATTGAAAGCAACCAAGCTGAAGCTGTATTCGAAATCACAATGGGAACGTTAGAACTTTTCTGAACGTATGGATATGGTCACGGAATAGTTTCACATAAACCCTGTATGCCCTTCTCTTTCCGTCTGGGACTCAAAATACCCAATTGAGAAGAGCGACCTGGAAATTCTTAAGTTTTGAATGCCGGTGGAAAACTTGAAAAGAGGCACAGCTTTTTGATAATATCATGGGTGATACACTTGATAATATCATGGGTGACTTTGCTGGAGCAAGAAGCCGCAAATTACATGCTCTTCTCGCAAACCATACGAAGTCCTACCTACAAAAAGCAAAAAAATCGCAGACCAGTGGACTACGTCGCGCAACGTCATTGAGGTAGCGAGGTCTGCACAAGAAAAGGAGATCGAACGGATCCTCGTAATTAACGTTTGATATGCCTATTCAGTGTATTTGTAGGGTCTTCACGAAGTTTATCCTGTGGCAATGTCAAATACTCCAAGAAGCCGCGGAATAAGCGTTTTCCGAGAGATACTCTCCAACAATTTCTGACGTGCCCAATGCCTCGAAGTAAGCGTTTTCCAAGGGATACTCTCGAATAACAAGAAACAAGAAGAGCACATGCAGTTGACAAAGCAGGATTTGCAAAAAGTTTTTCCTGCAAGGCTCTCATTTATACTGTTCCAAAAGTCATAAATGCTCTTCGAAAACACCACCCTGCTACGGCCTTTTGTTGGTCATGTAAAGACTTTTAAAAGTGCGAAGCCGATTGGAATTTTATAGGTGCTCTTCAAACAATAGGGTAGGTTAGGCAGCCATGTATAAATACTCTAGGTGACTGCTATTCCAAGAAATAGCGGAGCGTTCACACAAAGTTTGCAAAAAACGAAATGCTTCGAAACAACTTTGGCATCAATTTTCCCACTATGGAGGGATAATGACGTCGGCGAGCTCGGGGATGGGTAGAACTAGCACGGCGTTCGTGATGATCGGAATCACTACCACTGTGCTACCCAGCTTCAGGGTGAAGATTTTTATTTCCGACTAACATTTCTTTTGCAGATGTAGATTACAGCAAAGAGAATTCCAGGTGTAGAAACCACTTTCCAGCAATTCATTTATAATCGTGCCTATAACGTCTCCCTTAATACCTTATAAGAAATAGTTTTGCAGTGTCTGATATTTTATTTGGCATTGGAATGGTATCTTCCCAGAGTTTAACAACTTTTCTTGAAATTGCACAAGTCATGAAGTGTGGCATAAAACATTTTTTTTTAAAGATTCGTAGTCTGTTATAGTACTGAACACTGCAGAAGGCGACAATTTTCGCCTTTTAATGGATATCTTGGAGAGGCGTTCTGTTTGCTCTTCCAAAATTCCGCATGGTCAGAGAGAAACGACATGAACCACTCATGAGGAGAAAATTTTGTAACGGCAGAATTTATTTCTTCAACACCTTTCGCTATCTGATTGTGGAATGCAGCGGAGTGAAAGAGCAGAGAGAATTTTGTGGTGGAACTGCTCATGGCCGAGAAATTGAACTAAACCAGTGCAATGCTGGTTATTCAGGTTCCCTTTTATTTATAAAAAATATCGTGAAGGTACTGCTGCAATAACAGCACTGAACACACTTTCAATTTATCACGTTTGAAAAGAAACTCTATGTCGGTTCCCATCAAGATTGAACGGAAGGTCCACATAGTATGAGTCCCTAACATGACGCAAAGAAAGTTGTCAAAAGTTTCCAGAAAATTCTCTAACTCTCGCTAGGACCAGTGGTTCAATTAGGAGCGTAAAAAAACTTTGCAAACAATCCACCTAGTACAGAGCAGCTTTATGACTTGTTGAACCGATGCCACTGTTATCCACTGACGAAAATGTTGCAAAACTGATTGCTATCCAGTAGAGCATGCATGGCTTAAGCGATCAAACCCATAATGGTAGTGCTAGTTTTTTTTGCATCACCTATTCTCAATACCTTTCCACAGTTCCAAAACACTACAAGTACACCAGGAAGTCAATGCAGAAAGTTTTTATTTTATGAATAATATTTCTCCAAACTTTTCCTAAATAAAAGAAGAAACGGTGAAGAGAATGAAAATTATCATCTAAGTGAAATACAACCATAGCGTTGCTGAGATATTGGCAAAACTCCTGACCGCAGGTGTTTGCGATGGGGAACGAACGCATTCGGGGGTAACGCGCTCACCACCACACCATGCGGGTGCTTCGTTTCGCATGTCTCTCAGCTGGTTCTTTCGATCAGTGCCATCATCAATCTCCTGCTGTAAAAAATTGTAGCAGGCAAGAAATAAAAATGTAAAACAATGTGATTTCAACTATAGCCTCAGCTTAACTGGGTTCAATGCCGATGTGGGCTCCTGAGTCCCTTTGACAGATGGTTGCTGATGGCACTGATCGATAGAACTGACTGAGAGACAGGCGAAACAAAGCACCTGCATGGTGTGATGGTGAACTCGTTACTCCTGGAATGCCTTCGTTCTGTTTACTCTCAGCAACAAAATCATAAAGAAAAAAAACCACATTTCAGATGGGTAATAGAAAAATACTTTGTCTTTCACTGAACAATTTTTTGTGGAACTGAAACCACAAAATGAATTTTCAGAAAGGAAATCTTAGCAGTCCACTTAAAATCTCGCTTCCTACTATCCACTCAACATCGTTGATGAAACTACTTTGCACTATGGGATGTGTTCTTTCGTTTAGCAACGACTTATTTTCCTCGTTAACCAAAATTTACACGAGAGCGTGGCAACAAGCTCATGTGGAGCAAAGCACAAATATCTCGCTGCAGGAAGATCTGGAATTCGATGCGGTGTCGAGGACATCGGAAGGAGATCATTTTGATCTTTTAATGGATGAAGTTTCAGAGTGTATAGTTGCTACTTTTTTCAAAGTTGCTTGCACGATTGCACAGGTTAAATTTCGGTTTAAAAAAGATTCCGGCGTTGATCAGTCGCTAAGCGATGCGCCATTCATGTGACTTCATCAAGAATTGTTAGAGGTGATTGATTGCAAAACTGACCTGCAAGTGACGCCCAATCAGTTCTGCTAAATCCCAGGCGTGTGACGTACCATATGCGAACTGTAGAGGAATGGAGGGATCCTTGAGCCCACGAGACATGACCGAACCGAAGCTCCGTGTCTGTTCTACTGAACTACTCTTACCTCGACACATGCGCAAAATTTGTTGACGTGGAATTCTTTTTGCGAATAGCTTCCCGATTACGGTGCCGTGTCGAAAGTGCAAAGAAAATTTTGCGGCGATACTGCTCATCGTCGGCAATTCATTAAAACAATACGAAGGTGCTTAATCAGCCTTCTACAGCGTTCGTAACAAGTTCATAAAACAGCCGACGACTAAACTTCGCCGACTACGTTTTAATTTCGAGTGCGGGAGTGGAATAACTCTGAAACAGAAAGTGCGTGCCGGAGACTTCTCATTACATACTGGAATTGAGTGGAAGGATCACCTTCACCGCCCGCTAACGCTGCTCGCATAATAGCGGAAATTTCTTACTGGAAACTTTTGAGCACTTTTTTTCACTGTCAATCACTGAAGAAAATTCTGCAAAATACGTAAACATTCATTGTTTGAGGCGAAATTTATCACTTTTGAAAACAACTGTTTCTTTGCAGTGGTTATTTCAAATACTTTTAAAGGCTCCGACACAGTTCCAGCGCATCGACTCGTAATGAAGTGAAAGCGTCTAAAAAAGCTTGTAAGAACATGTAACAACTTTCAGACCATCGTCATTACAACATTTCTAATAGACCGGACAGTGAAGGAAATAGAATTATGACTCAGATGAAGTAATCAGCTTCACTGTACAGAGTTGTCGAATAGAAAATTTTGTTTTTCGTGCAAGCGAAGGAGAAATGTAGAGGCTCAGGCGGCGGTCCATAAACATTTGCCTTTTTTAGAAACTCCGAACACTTAAAAAGGCGGCGAAGGAAGCTGTAGCTCAGTGTCGGTGCGATCCGCTTCTTAAAGGACGTCCAGTACTTTTCTCATTTTAATTGACTATCGGTCCTATCAAACTACAACATACTGATGCGACCCGATAACAGTCAGTGCTGTGCCGAAGTTATTTTCCATTATGTTTAAGTGAAATTCTAACGATGGTCTTCTACGGATGTCAAGCGGCTTTCCATCAAAGTAAATAATCTCATAACCTTACTTCTTCAAGTGGAGAATGAGAGAAGCTAAATAAATGCGATTTTCACTGTTTCAGGAATTTGCTGTTAAGGAAACCTTACATCCCGAAGGTGGTGCTTCTTTCTTGTCGGCCGAAATAACCGTTGCTAGATTTCCTTCTCAAAAGTGCATCTTTAACGACGCTGCTTTGTCGTTTCTGCGTTTCCTTATTTATGGGAAGTAGAAATTTAACGTCTTCATAATAAAAATAAGATGTGCGGAACGGAATTTAAACCAAGCAGCCGACAAATCAGCACATTCGATGAATTATTTTTATGCAATCGTCTTCGCTAACATCGTTTCCTTTCATGCTTCATTTCCCGATTTCCATTAACCGTAGAATAACAGAGTCCACGGTGCTAGTACCGACCATAGGTGTAATAAGGACCAAAGAATTTTGGTTTGAATCAAGCAGTTTTGGAGTACGTGAAACTCTTGGAAAAAAGCTCCAAAATGCCTGTCGCATGGCCTCGCTGACGAATAAATGCTAAGTAGAAATGGCATCGCTCCTTTCTCTAAGGAAAACAGGAAATTTTATTTCCACTATAAGCTACCTTTCAAATTTCTTCGGGAGTAATTCTTTTAAAAATTACCACTTTAGGAAATATGGCGACTGTTCCGGCACGTACGTTACTGCTTTCTCTTCTCACCATCACTACAGTGTTGGGATGTGGTCCAGGAGGACTAAGTATTAATTAGAGTGTTGTTTGTAAACATTAAATATAAACATAACCCATATCACAATAAGTAATATATACATAATACGTAATAACGAATGACAGTACAAATACAACAATAAGTATAATATATCTTGTTTCATTGACAAACTAATACGAGGTTGCTACCAATTATTTATTCGGCTAACGTTTCTACGGCTTCGTTTTCCTGAGAGCCCGTGATTCAAAGTCAGGGCTTGGCAGTCGTCTTTCTTCTTCATATGGACTCTTCGTCGTCGTGTGGAGTCGGACCTCTTTCAAAAAAGCACGGTTCAAATGAGACAACATTTCCTGGGAGAGCTCCTTTACAGAGTACCGCTGCCGTTGACTATATGTTGCTAATAATTTGCTTTTCAAAAGATAATCCATCCTGATGCTGTTGGTACTAGATAAGCTTGAGCGTAAGAAGGGATAAAGGATAAAGCTCTCGGTGTTTATCAATCCATGAGGGATGCACGGGCATAGGCATTGATCCCATTTGTGTGTTGCAAGGCCGCTCGGGCCATTGCGCCACACGGGTCTTTGCACTTAGGGAATTAATATCACCTTACGTATTGTTGGCGTAACATTACTAATCATTTACGCCTAAAAGTTGGTTTATAAAGAATAAATATAATAGTAAGTAATAACAAGTAGTGATGCAAACATAATAATTAAGGGGGGAATAATATGAATGATAAATTTAAACCTATGCATCTTAAAACTTAAATTTATGAGTCTTAACCATGTTAGCATCTCCAGTACTCTACCCACTCAAGAACGGTCGGAACACCGTATGCCATATTTTAAAAGAAACACTTTGTCCAACAAGATGCCGGAACATTTTTAAAAAGTACGAGTAAAATGAGGATTAAATGGCGAGGTATAGCCAACGCTAGTTCTTTAAATGCTTGTCAATTATATCGTTACCAGGTTCAACAAAACTTTTTAGTCATCTATTTATCCATTAGACGACTGGAGTTTTATTTCGGTTTTATTTGTTCACTAGCGCAAAAATGTGAAATTCAGCTACAATGAGCACAAGGACCTTCAACGTTACCGGCTTCACCCTCCCGGTGCAGATGGTTTTCTCAATGGCCCAAGGTGCAGCTGCTCAAGTCCCCGGTATTGCACCGACTGCAGGGGCGGCCAGCGGATTTGTGATGCGTGTTGTAATGCAAGCAGTGAGTTCTCATTTCTTTGATAGGTTTAATGAACGGATTTTTAAAGGACCTGTTAGAACTACAATTGTTGGGGGATTTCTATGTCTTTGGGTAGTTTAATTGGAAAGCTCAATTTAGATTCTACCTGTTTGTGAGAACTCTGTCTTTCAGGTGTTTGATGTTCTCGAGCGACAGGGTCGTGCAGCTGGTCTCTCCGATCCTATAATCCAAATCATTTTGGGTCAACTCACTGTCAGCATAAACTACCAACCACTGGAATGCAAAGACGTAGAAGTCAACCAAGCTAACCCTGCAGCAAACATTCAGAGTATGTTTCGAACATTTTAGGTCCGTTTGGCACGCTGAAGGAGTGAAATAAGCAATTACTCACACTACCAAGAAAGCGTTGCATACTTTCGGTGTGGTTCCTTAACAGTGGAGGCCAAACTGATTTTTAAGAGGATTGCACTCCCTAATCGGCTTTTCTTTGTAAAATATTCGTGGGATCAATTTATGTTTATACTTTCCAATAGGAAGACACAAAATTGAAATCCATAGAATGGGACGTGGAACCCATACCTCTTCTTACGACCAAATCACTTCGTGAGCTTATTTTCAGCGCTGTCTAACTCTAAAGTAGTATTAAAAACACTAGGGGTTCAACATTAAGTTCACTTCCATTAATAGCAGCAAAAAATGTAGAAAGGTGGATAAACTGAAACCAAAGAAAAAATAAGTCCCAATCTTCGTTCAAATGAAAATCCACTTTTAGTTGAGTTGCTACTTCACGTAGCGCTTTTAAACGATTTTTGTCAGAGACGATTGCATATCGATTATTTGTTCGACGAAAGTAGAAATTTTCGAAAAGAATAAAATACTTGATCAACAAAAAGTTACTTGCAGTTATGCAAAATATGGTGCCGAAATGCATAATCATTGGTGACGCAGTGACTGCAATTTGCAACATGGAGTGTATGCTGAACAACGCAAACAACATGCTATTGGTTGTTCCTCCCCAGCACTTGTCAATTTCAGGAACGCTCACGACCACAAACCCGATCATGGCGAATTGGTCGAGAGAGATGTGGCAAGGCGTGGTGAACAGAGTGGTTCGAGCCTTGGCCTCGGGTCCGTTCGGATCGAATTTCTTCTCGGCAGTGGCCACCGTCTCATGAAACGGGAAACTCACCGACAGTTCCTTGGAATGAACAAACCATTTATGTGATTTTTTCAAGCCGTTGCAACATGAAAAAAGTGAACTACTTAGCGACAAAAGTGTTAAATAACCAAGGAAACGTAGAGGATTGAAATAAAGTGTTTTGCACGAAGAATGTTCAATGCAGCACTAATGAACCGATTGAGCATTCCGCAAAGTGAAAAAATCAGTGCAAAGATATCTAGATGTTTATAATTCAAGAAAACGTCACTTAGTTTTAGTCCAGGAAATCAGTTGAAACACAAATCCAACGATCAAAATAGCAAACGGCCTTTCGAAATAAATGGCATAATTTTGTTCACTGTAAAAATACTTTAACGATTCAAACACAAACACCGACCCAGCGAGAACTCTCCACATATGACACCATGAAGTTAAGTGAATAAGATCGCCAATAATATCAAATTGGCATGCAGTCTATTCAGTCAAACACTTTCATAAGTTCGCAGGGCAAAACTCGGTACACATAGAGAACAGAAAAGTGTAGTGTAGGAGATTTTGAAATCAAGATTACCCTCGCCATATAGGAGTTCCCACACATCCATGATATTTCATTCCCTCGGCAATCCATCACCGTTTGCTCATTGTGGCCGACTATCCTCCTCAAACAACCAGCAGCTATCCTTATCATTTTTACAAAAATGCACCACATCTTCACGGCATTGCTTGCAAACACTCAAATATTCTGCAAGAGTTGCATACAGCATGAAAAGCCCTCATCTCCTGTTCTATCACTACTCCTTAACTGCATCTTTCTTCTTCATAGCAACAATTACGAAACACCTTCTTCTTGGTTCAAAACTTAACGAGACGGCAGGTTCTAGTTTAAGTTGTGCATTTACTTCTTTAGAAAAATCACGAATCACCTGATAACGTAGAAACGAATGAAATTCTACATGAGCAAAAATATTTGGTTTGCTCCTAAACGAAGTAATACATGTTGTTTTTTTATTAATTGTTAAGAGCTAAATAGGAAAATTGTATAGCTTATTAATTCCTTGCTCTTGATCTCTTGTGGATGCGCTGTGGCCTTCGTATCAGCCGTTGTTGGATATGCAGATCTGGTAATAGACTTTCAGAAATACCACTTTGCAATTCTACTTAGCGCAAATCGATTTGTAGAACGACGACTCGAATATCGACAAGGATTTCACATTATTAGATGTTTTATCTATTCCTCTATTGAACTGAAAAAAGAGGCATTTAGCTCGGCGTTGATCTATCAGTCAGGGATGCGGAACACATTTAACCCTTTAACGACTGTACGCATTGACTTCAGCACGTACGCTCAGGCACGTCTGGGATCTACGTCTTGATTTCAATGTGCACACTCTTTGCTCTTTATTTCTTCGCACGGTGCTTTTTTTGTCAGACTTTTCGTGATCAATCAATAGCTTGTCTGACATATGTTTTACACCTTGGCCGGTCCATAAAAAGGTTTCCTCATGGCGCTCTACCAGCGAAAAATATACTGCGGTATACAAATTAGCCCGTCTGCTCGAATTCCACAGAGCATCTGTTAGCACTCTACATTAAAGTTTAGTACTTAAGGAAACAGTGGGACAGACTTTGCCCAACCCGCCCTCGGGACTCTAAGGAAACACGATGACTAAGCCAGGAAAACTCTGAAAAATGGCGATTGTGCAGAGGCCTGCGCAACCAGTGAAAGACGGGCCGTCTAAGTAAGTAAGTAAGCAAGTTAGGGAAATTTAATGCCACCATATGATGGCATATCACCTAGGAGACCTCCACAAACGTGCTCCCTAGCATACAAAAGGCTGTAGGTCCTTAAAGTGCATATTTATCTACTGCAAAACGATATCCTTGGAAAAAAGAACACATTCCCAACTAAAAGCGACTCTTTTACAAATATGCAACTTTTAGAGGAATGTTATATAGACGTATTTGTAGTACGCAGCAGGAGTAAGGCTGGATGGATTGGGCATTCATCACTAAGTAGAGTACATCTTTGAAAAAAATGCGTGTTATTAATCCATGTTTTCACAAAATCTTACAAAATTTTTTACTTGACAATTAACCACTTATACAAGCAACACCGGTCAACAATCCACCATTTGCGTTCAGCAAGGTCATCAGTTCACCCTTTTTTGTATAAAATTTGTACTTCTTACCTATAACCGACACTTAGTACGCCCAACAATATTCAACACCAAGTGCGTAGTACAATAATCAATTTTTGTATTTCTTAATCCTTATTGTCCTCCTAACAGTTTACCGCCTCGTTGTGGCTGCGAGGTGTTCTTGCTTGTCGGGCTGCTATTCACAGCGGGAGGGGGATTCATTCCTTCAGCAAGGTCTTCCAAGCTGAGGAGGAGTTTGGTGTTCTCATTATGATGCCCAGCGAAGAGTAAACCAATACCAGGATCCACAACCGTCCTGTTTCCAAACTAGTCGCATTGTTCAAATCACCCTCTGATCCGTAAGGGCGGGCGACAGCATGTGGTGGGT
This sequence comes from Angiostrongylus vasorum, assembly GCA_018806985.1. Lineage (NCBI taxonomy): Eukaryota > Metazoa > Nematoda > Chromadorea > Rhabditida > Metastrongylidae > Angiostrongylus > Angiostrongylus vasorum. The sequence goes on along the minus strand of JADANN010000050.1, from coordinate 25,975 downwards.
GGCGACCTGGGGCAGACTTTGGCTAGGCTGACCTCGGGACTCCAGGGAACCACAGTGGCTAAACCAGCGAAACTCCGAAAAACTGGAAATTAAGCTGAGTCCCGCGCAGCCAGTCAAGACGGGCCGTCTAAGTATCCAAGTATACAGGTAATCCTTGTTGTAATAGTATACAGTATGCAATTCCCACCTATAAAACACGACCCTCAATTCGATGGTCTGCAGTGCATAAAGTGCAGTACAGTGTCATATTTCTGACACGAAGTATTAAAACAGTAGAGAGGCACGAGAAAATATATGATGGAACTGAATAATAGAATGGATATTTCAAGAAACTGGAGCTGTGCCACCCTTACCGGACCTTAGGTCTTGATTTCAATGCGCATTCCGATTTCACTTGAATAGCTTGCGGTTCGACAAGCACGACATGCGCCAATGACCCGTTGCCGTGTGAGCGTGGATGTGCTTCTAAGAGATAAGTTATGTGTTCTATTTCACTGAGCATCGCAGAGGTGACTGAATGCAAATCTGCTTTAATCTAAACAATCACTTGGGGCGGACTGCCGATGTATCAACTTCGCGTCTTCCATGGAAATCGGGCCAGTTAACAAAAATGACTGTGTGAATATCCATGCAGACGTAAGTACCATGACTAAAGTATTTCCAGTTTTTATGCACAACCTTATTGGCACACATTTAACCACAATATACTTTTTTAGCCATATTATACCTTTTCTTTCTGTACGTCAAACAGTGTTCATTTGAAACTGCCTGTCCCCTACTTAGTACCAATACACTTTATAGTAATCTTATACTAAGTACAGTGCCCTTATGCGATCTATTCATGCTTTCAGGGATATCACGAATTTCACCTAAAAGGATGTCGAGATATAAGCAAAACCTACCAACCTCAGTTGGGCTTCGAACTCGCTATTAGCTCTAGTGAGGGCTCACGTGCTATCCACCATTCCAGCCGTCATTTTTCTTGTTTCCAATTTTTTTCACTCTTGCTATTGATGAATAGATTCCGACAGGGAAATCGACCTACTCTCTGCATAAGTAGAAGAAAAGGGGACCGATATTCAAACAAAGAACGAGATAAATAAACGGGAATATAATAAATTATTAGATGCCCAGATAAAAAACAAGTAGATCGGATGGATAATCGATAAATAGATATCCAGATCCTTAAAGATGAAGCGTAAAGCTCTTGGCGTTGATCAATCCTTGAGGGATGCGCCATGCATTCGACTTGGCTAAGCAACGTATGGAGGTGATTGAATGCATATCTGGCCTTTACAATGACTCGTGGTGGCCTGCCCAAGCATCTAGTCGGTGCCACTGTCCTCCTATAAAAGTCTGGTACCAAATTTTACCGACACCACGGGCGCAGTGAACGATCCTATGTGTGCATTGCATAGATGTCTTAGATAAATCAATGCAATAGAAAGGCAATTTTTATTGCAATTTCTACATTACTCGGCATCACATCTGCAACGCGGATCGTAGCATTGTTGCATTCGATTCGTTTTCCTTCACGTCTACTATGGTCTCCGCACATTTGGTGAGTTGTTTCAGCAGTTGCTTGAGAATCACGTTTTCTTTACGAATATCGTCCAATGCTGGTCGCCTCGATCCTTCTTGAGTTTCTGGGGATAGCTGGGCTAAGGCGTTCCCACGTAGACTGGAGGAGGTCGCTGGGAAGGAGGTGGAATCAGCCCCATGCTTCATGATTTGCTGCATCACTAATCAGTGCGCTGCTCTACTCCCTGAAAGCATATGGAGTATTCAGCGAGTATTCAGAAGGTTTCTTTTTTGGTACCTTCAACCGACTCACTGGTGTTAACGTTTTCCGGAGTCTGTCACCGATAACATAGTTTTGCATTGTCTGCTATTTTCTTTTCACTCGAAGGGAATGATTTCCTGCATTTCCATGTTTTTCTGGAGTAAACTGATAGTAAAACATGACAGTGAGTCGTTTTGAAAAGACTGCGTGGAATAACTTTCGCTAAAATATTCGAAATCCAACAATGTATTAAGTACATGCGAGGACGATCTTCTTCTTTTAAATGGATGATATCCCGGGAAGCACAGCCGTCGTTCTCCCAAACTTCCCCATCTCAGACACCTACGATCCGGAGTTTTGCAAATATCTCAGCATCATTGGACCACTTTTTCTTGAAATTTCTCTGTTAAGATGGCTTCGCTAAATCCACTGTTTTTGCTTGTGCTGCAAAGAAGCAACTATGCTTGATGTAATGTATTATTAAATAGTTTAATGTGCACACCAAGCACAATAGAAACTAATTTCGGAATATAGCTTCAATGATGCTGAGATATTTGCAAAACACCGGACGGCAGATGTTAGTGGTGGAGAACGGACGTAATGTCGGAATGTTCATCATTCCATCTCGTGCAAATTCCATATCTTCACAATTATTCTTTAGGATGATCGTTTGAATCACTTCGCTTTGCTGAATTCGACCAGATTTCAGCACTGGTTTATTAGTCAATAATAACCATAGTACCAACGAAGGCACACGGTGAGCGTAAGATGAGTCTTTCTGTTGAGATTGCTTGTGTCTTAACACAGCAATCAATACAGCAAGGAGATGATTATTCAGTATTCTGCAGCAGCTGTAAAACTCTGACACAAAGGGCCAGATGAGTTCGTTGTGCTATAGAATAGGAAGTTGGGAAAAAAGGAATTCGATTCGTCTTGTGTAGAGACAGAATTAGTTTGTCGAAATTTCTGCTACCGAATTCTTACTTCGCATTAGAATTGAGTCGAATGATGGCGTAAGCCAATACGTGAACTACTCTTCGAGAACTTGCACAGGAAAATCGTGCAAGCATCTCAACCATTTCAGAACATTTGAAAGAAAAATTGGAAACTGGAGAAGACCTGGCAAATGGACGCCGCACGAATTGAGTGACAGTCAAAAAAGTCGCCGTTCTGAGGCATCGTACTTTTTCGGTAGAGGTAGAACCACCCGTTTCTCAACAGTATCGTGAGAGAAACACGAAGTATCCTCTACGACAACCAACGACTATTGCTGAGTGGTTGGAACGCTACAAAGCTTATCAGCACTTCTCAAAGCCGAAAGTGCACCAAAATAAGGTCGCTTTAGCCGATTGGTGGTTGGTACCGGCTACTAGTCTAATGCATACCTTTTCTTAAATCCAGAAGAAACTATAACGACGAAAAACAAATTTATTAACTGACAAGAGGCATTTTAACACTCTCGTCCTTCGTTTTTCAAAGAAAGGAGTCAACCATTTTGCACGAAAACTCTTGACTAGACGTCCCTACTGCCAACAATGAAAAAGTTGAACGTGCTGCGCTACGAAACTCTGCCTTGTCCACCGTTCTTGGCAGAATTGTCGTCTACTAAATGCGATTTCTTCAAAAATCTGCACAAATTTCAGTTGGACGAAAACGTCAGAAACGGAGCTGCGTCTGAACTGCCTTCAACGACGTCGTCTGCAGAAGACTAGAGTTTTACTGAACTTGTACAAGTAAAGTTGGTATGGAAATGCAGATTCTAACGGTTTTTATTTTGGTCTAAGATATGCCACTTTAAATATACAGGCTCAAACTAGGTACTATTTTCAAGGAGGCCAAATAGAATTCTTCCCTATTGGGCCACTGCCAATCTTTAATACAGAATTCTTGACTAAGACGGGCACGATAGGGATTCGTATATCGTATTATTACTCCTGGCAGAACACCAGTGGAAAAACTACTGATTACTTAAGTGCACATGGAGAATGTTACAAAAATTGGCTCTATTCACAGGCCGTCGCATCCCTCCTGTATCAGAGGGAGATTTGCCACCATGCGACCTTTGACACTGTAACGGTGGTTGGTCCTGCTTTTTTGTATACTCTTAGCTAGGCTTCCTGATGGAAATGCCGTACGCCTTTTCAGCATAGGAGACGCTGCCAGGGGATGAATTCCTCCCGCTGTAGATCGCAGCCTGACACCCAGGAACACCTCCCAGCAACGATGAGGCGGCTAGCCGTTGAGAGGTATTCTGTCACTGTCACTCTTCTATTAATAAAGGGTAGAATGCTTTAAAACTGAGAAGAGTCTATTGATATAGACGAACCGTTAACTACGAGTTCTTAGTGGTTGTTTTATTCAGTGCTGAGTTTGAATACTTGTCTTTCCTCTGTTCTTCAGGCGAAGGAAATAGATATCGAAAACTGCGCCAGACTTTCTTACAATTTACAAATTATGCTTGCATAAAATTCCTTTAAAAAACGAGGAATAGTGAGGAGAGCACAACATTATGGAATGATAATCCTGATCTCAATTTTGAACATTATTTCCAGCGGAATAAGTACAGCTTTTAAAGCGTTACTTGAAAATTGGAAGTCTAGAGAAATCGGTAGCAGTAATTGAAATTAATCCGAACACTCATGTGCTAACTAGTTAATGACTGCCTTTATGACCGCATATGATCAAGGCGATATTGCACAATTCGAATTAACTGTAGAGATGGTCACTGCACGAAATCGGGCACGGTGAAAGTGATTTCTTGTAGAGTGCGGGAACTAATATGGTGGTTGGGCCACTATTCCCTTGCTATAAAATGACAACCCAGTCAGTAGGAATAAGTTGAATACGATGCTACACTAAGCGATACTACACTAAGGAAGGATTGGCACATATAAACGAAAGGTAAAGGTTTTTGCAGAACAAGTCTGCATCCTCACATTGGAATCTGACATCGCCACGTGTAACATACGAGGAATATTGATGAATGAAACGCAGAAGTGAATTGCGGAAAGGAATGCTTCATTCCCACACGAAATCTCACACAGTACCCCAAGCCGATATTTCAACGTGAGAGAGGCACAATGCCTATCTATATGAACCTTCTGTGGAAGGTTTCTACGTGGAATATATGTGGAAGACTCATAGAAGGTGGTGACTGAGCGAATAAGCTATTTTGCTTTCAATACGCTTAAAATCTTGTTCTCGCATTTTTCTGTTGAGGTCACGGAGGTGTCTGGTTGACCAGATTGAAGTTAACGTGACCATTCCGAGTTCTGGAAAGAGCTGAACCCACGAAAGGCCAGTTTTTGTGAAAAAATTGAACGTGTCGTGTTTTTATTTTTTCAGCTAGTAGGAATTAACAACGTCTGAGCAACTAATGATTGTTTCGCAATATACACTTTGCCGTTAAGAAGAGTAGGCAGCAAATAATAAGTTAAAATTGTGGTTATAACTGCAGCTTCAACTTACCTGGGTTCGTTGCCGATTTGGGCTCCCCAGATCAATCCCGTCGACGGGTGATTGCTGACGGCACTGATCGATAGATATACAACTAGCTGAGAGACAGGCGAAACGAAGGACCCGCATGGTGTGGTGGTGAACGCGTTACTTCCCGGAAAGGACAATAGCGCGTTCGTTGCCCACCGTAGACACCAGCGGTACGGAGTTTTGCAAATATCTCAGCAACATTAAAGTTACATTTCGCAATATATACCCCGCCGTTAAAAAGAGTAGGCAGTAAATAATAAGTTGAAACTATTGATTACTTTAATGTAGAAGAAAAATGCAATGAACTATGGGCCCGTTGTTATTTGTGATAAAAACAATCACACCACTGCTGAACTGAAACTTCGGTAGTAGGGAAATCTGTTCCTCGAATAGCTTTCGTTCCCTAATTACGGTAGTGTATGGAAAGTGCGAGTAGAATCCTGTAGTGGAACGGCTCGTTGCTGAGGAATTCATTAAAACACTATTTGAAATTCATCACATTACTGCTCATTTACCTTCATTAAAACCCCATAAACGCAGTGATGCTTTCGCAACGCTGATTGCGCCTTTGAATGATTCCGCTTGGAAAGAAACTCGTCTCGTTATCCGGGAAGTGTCGTAACATTGGAATTCAATGGAAACTTCTCACATAGTCTGAGCCCTACAATAATGTGACGCGCTAATGGAAATATCTTACAAAATTTTACAATTCTCTTTCTCAGGAGTCACCTGTTGAAGGTTTAAGAAAACGACACGGGCGAATAATCGTTTAGGAGACAGAAAGTTTGTGATTGCCGAACGACGTTCTCTTTCTCCTAGTGAAAATACTCTGGAAATTGATTAACGTCAATGAAGCAGGGGAGGTTTGAACTAGAAACGGATATGACTATTCCATCAAGCACTTATTTTCAGTGCCTCTCAACAGTATCAGGCCCTTTCAAGCATGAAATAAACTATTAACTACCGGAACTCACTCTTAGAAAGCCTAAAAGATCGTCATGCATTTCATGCTTGTTTTTTCTGTAGAGATTTCAAAAAAAAATCAAGAAGGAAATGAAAAGATCGCCTTTCTGTAAACCTCACCATAATAACGCAAAGCATATTTACTTAAGGGTTGACTGACAAAATACGTCGTGTATTTCTACACATATCACCAATGGTGTCAGTAACTCTTAACGACATTATGTTTTCACGATACCGCTTCATTAACAAAGAATGTAGGAAACCCCTTTCTGTCCAATTCTTCACTGCAACTAGTCCTACCGTCACTTAATCTTCTCTTTTTCGCCCTGTTTACTGTCACCAACAAAATCAAAATGAAAAAACCGCATTTCAGATGACAATGGAGAGACAGGCAGAACGAAGGGACCAGCATGGTGTGATGGTGAACGCTTCAGCACCCGAAAGGGTGACAGAATGTTCGGTCCCCACCTTAGACATCTGCGGCACTGAATTTTGCAAGTATGGCAACATCATTGTGGTTGTGTCACCCACAATACGCTGCCGTAAAAACTGTAATAGGCAGTAAATAAAGAGTTCATGTTGTTATTTCCACCATTATTCAGTCTTTACTTCTCCCCTGTTTACTCTCAGCAACAAAATCATGAGGGAAAAAACCACATTTTAGACAGCAAAAGAAAAATATTTGCGTTTCACTGAACGTTCTTTGTGGAACTTAACCACAAATTGAATCTTCAGAAAGGAAATTTTATCAGTTCACTCAAAATCTCGCTTCCCTATATCGAGGACATCGAAAGGAGACCATCCTAATCTTTTAATAGATAAAGTTTCAGAGTGCGTAGTGGCTGCTTTTTCGAAATTGCTTGTACGATTGCTTAGGTTAAAGTTTGGTTTAAAAAAAGATTCCGACGTTGATCAGTCGCTAAGCGACGCGCCATTCATGTGACTTCATCAAAAATCGTTAGAGGTGATTGAATGCAAAATTGACCTACAAGTGACGCCCAATCAGTTCTGCCAAGTCCCAGACGTGTGACGCACCATATGCGAACTATAGCGGAATGGAGGGATCCTTGAGCCCACGAGACATGATCGAACCGAGCTCCGTGGTTTTACTAACTACGCTTACTTTCTCCCATGCGCAAATTTGTTAACGTGGAATTTTTTCTGTGAATAGCTTCCTGATTACGGTGCCGTGTCGAAAGTGCAAGGAAAAATTTTGCGGCGATACCGCTCATCGTCACCAATTCATTAAAACAATGGGAAGGTGCTTAATCAGCCTTCTACATCGTTCATGAAAAATTCATAAAATGGCCGACGACTATACGGCAACGACTACGTTTTAATTTCGAATGCGGAAGTGGAAAAACTCTGAACGAGGAAGTACGTGCCGGAGACTTTTCATCATATAGGAATTTAGTGGAAGGCTCACCTTCACTGCCAGCTAACGCTGCTTGCATGACGGCGGAAATTTTTTTCCAACATATTTTGTGCGCACAGTCCAGAAATGTTTTTAAAAAAGCATCATAGCCAAGTAGTTCTCAGGTAGGCAAGCCATTAAGTGAGTTCAGTGTTAATCACTTGACACTTGACACTTGAATGGCCCGTTCTCAGTGGTTCTGCGGGCGGCATTATGATCTCCATTTTTCGATGATTTGCTAGTTAAGCCACTGTGGTTCCCTGGAATCCCGAGATCAGCCTGGTCAAAGTCCGTCCCCAGGTCTTCACCACCACAGGCAGTCTCAGCGCTAGTGGATCAGAGTGAGATTTGCCACCCTGCGACCTTGATACCAGGACGGTGGTGGATCCTGGTATTGATTTACTCTTAGCTGGGATTTCTGTTGGAAACGCCGGACTCCTTCTCAGCATGGAAGACCCTGCAAGGGGATGAATCCCCCGCTATTCATAGCCGTCCAACACCCAGAAACACCTCTTAACCACGATGAGGCGGTAAACCGTTTGGAGGCAGTGTTAATCACTGAAGAAAATCCCGGAAAAGACGTAAACATTCATTCTTTGAGACGGAATTTATCATTGTTGGAAACAGCTATTTTCTTTGCAGCAGTTATTTCAAAGTATTTTCAGAGCTCCGACACAGTTTCCATCACATCAACACGTAATGAAGTGAAAAGGGTTAAAAAAGGCTTATAAGAACATTTAACATGTTTCAGGCGATTGTCATTGCAACATTAGACAGAACGGTGAAGAAATAGAACTATGAGTCAGACGAACTAATCATTTCGCTATACAGAGTTGTCGAATAGAAAATTTTGTTTTCCTGCACGCGAAGGAGAAATGTAGAGGCTCAGGCGGCAGCCCATAAACATTTGCCTTCTTCAAAAATTTGGAACATTTAAAAAGGTGGCAGAGGAAGCTGTTGCTCAGTGTCAGTACGGTCCGCTTTTTAAAGGACGTCCAGTACTTTTTTTCATTTTAATTGACTCTCGTTCCCATCAAACTACAACATACTGGTGCGGTCAGATAACACTTACGGCTCTGCCGAAGTTCTTTTCCACTACGCATAGGTGAATCCTAACGATGATCATCTTCGGCTATCAAGCCGATTTTCCGTCAAAGTAAAAGATCTCGTAACCTCACTCCTTCAATTGAAGAATGAGAGAAGCCAAACAATTGCGATTTTCACTGTTTAGGAATTTGCTGTTAAGAAAACGTTGCATGCCGAAGGTTGTGCTTTTTTCTTGTCAACCGATACAGCAGTTGCTAATTTTCCTTCATAAAAGTGCGTCTTTAACGACGCTGCTTCGTCGATTCTGCGCTTCCTTATTTCTGGGAAGCAGAAATTTAACGTCTCCACAATAAAAATAAGATGTGCGAAACCCAATTTAAACCAAGCAGCCGAGAAATCAGCGCATTCGATGAATTATTTTTAAGCAGTCGCCTTCGCGTCTATCGTTTCCTTTCATGCCACATTCTCGGATTTCCATTTACCGCAGAACAGCAGAGTCTTCAATGCCAGCAGTACCGACCATAGGCATAATGAAAAATTCAAAAGAATTTTACTTTAAACCAAGCAGTTTTGGAGTACGTGAAACTCCTGGGAAAAAAAAAGCTCCAAAATTTCTGTCGCAACGCTCCGCTGACGTACAAATGCTTAGCAAAAATTGCATCTTTCATTTTTCTAAGGAAAAACAGGAAATTTTACTTATAGTTGAACTTTTCGCTGAAAGCTACTTTTCAAATCCTTTCTGGAGTGATTTCTTTCTAAAATTACCAGTTTAGGAAACATGACCACTGTTCCAGCACGTACGTTGCTGCTTTCTCTTCTCAGCATCACCACAGTATTGGGATGTGGTCCAGGAGGGCCAAGTATTAATTAGAGTATTGTTTACAAACATTAAATACAGATTCACAATGTTGACTTTTTATTCACTGCCTTTCACAAGTTTCTACGGCAGGGTATTATTTGTGAAACAACCACAATGATGCTGAGATGTTTGCAAAACACCGGAGCGCAGGTGCCTGCGGTGAAGAATGAACGCGCTATTATCTTTTAAACATATGGGATCAAGAGTTTTGCAAATATCTCAGCATCGTTGCGTTTATCAAATATAAACACAAACGCTGTTAATACAAATATAATAATAAGTATAATATGTCTTGTTTCATTGACAAAGTAATTCCAGGTTTCTACCAAATATTTATTCGGCTAATGTTCCTACGTTTTCGTCTTCCTCAGAGCCCGTAATTCAGAGTCGATGTTCTGCAGTCATTTTTATTCTCCATATGGTCTCTTCGTCGTGGTATGGAGTCGGACCTTCTTCAGAGGTGCACCATTCGAATGCGACAACCTCTCCTGGCAGAGCTCCTTTGCAGAGGACCGTTGCCGTTGACTATATGTGCCTAATAATTTGCTTTTCAACAGATAATCCATCCTACTGCTGTTGGTAGTAGATAAGCTTGCACGTGAAAAAGAGTAAAGGATCAAGCTCTCGGTGTTCATCAATCCATAAGGGACTGCACGGGCGCGAGGATTGATGCCATGTGTGCGTCGGAGGGCCCCTCGGACCACTGCGCCACAGAGGCCCTTGCGCTTAGCGGAGTAATATACCTTAGATATTATTGTCGTAATATCACTTATCATTTATACCGAGACTAAATAAAAGTTGGTATATAAAGAATAAATATAACAGTAATTAATAACAAGTAGTGATCCAAACGTAATAAATAATGGAGAATAATGTGAATGAAAAATCTATACCCGTGCATCTTAAAGCTTAAATTTATGAGTCTTGACCTTGTTAGCATCTCCAGTACTCTATCCCACTCAAGAAGGGTCGCAATGCCCAGTGGCATATTTTAAAAGAAGCACTTTGTCCTAGAAGACGCCGGAATATTTTTAAATAGCACGAGTAATATGAGGATTGAATGGCGAGGTCTAGCCATCGCTATTCCTTTATATGGTTGTCAATTATATCTTTTACAGGTTTGACAAAACTTTTTACTCTCGGCTTCTATTTATCCATCAGAAGACTGGAGTTTTGTTTTCGGTTTTTATTTATCACTAGAAAATCCGTGGAATTCAGCTTCAACGAGCACAAGGACCTTCAGCGTTACCGGCTTCACCCTGCCGGTGCAGATGGTTGCCTCAACGGCAGCTGGTGCAGCTGCTCGGGTCCCTGGTATTGCACCGACTACAGCGGCGGCCAGTGGATTTGTCATGCGTACTGTAATGCAAGCAGTGAGTTCTCATTTCTTTTGATAGGTTTAATGAACGTATTTTTTAAAGGACTCGCTAGAACTATAATTTTTGGGCTATTTCTATGGCTCTGGGTAATCTAGTTGGGAAGCTCAATTTAGATTCTACCCGTTTGTGAGAACTCTGTCCTTCAGGTGTTTGACGTTCTCGAGCGACATGGTCGCGCAGCTGGCCTCTCCGATCCTATAATCCAAATCATTTTGGGTCAACTCACTGTCAGCATAAACTACGAACCACTGGAATGCAAAGACGTAGAAGTTAACCAAGCTGACCCTGCAGCAAACATTGAGGGTACGTTTCGAACACTTAAGGACCTTTTGGTAAATTTAAGGTGTGAAATAAGCAAATACTCACACTTCCAAGAAAGTTGAATGTTTTCGGTATGGTTCCTTAACAGCGGAGGCAAAACTGATTTTTAAGAGGATTCTATCCTCTAATCGGCCTTTCCTTTGTAAATTAATAGTGAGAAACAATTTATGTTTCCTACTTTCTAACAAGAAATCAGGAAAATTGCTATGCATAGAACGGATCGTGGAACTCAAACCTCTTCTTACCATCAAATCAAATCATGGACTCATTTTTAGGGCTGTCTAACCCTAAAGTATCCTAAAAAACACCAAAAGTTTTATGTTAATTTTAATTGCATTAGTTGCAGCAAATAATATACAAAGTTCGGTGAACAAAAACCAAAGAAAAACCAAATCCCAATCTTCGTTCTAATAAAGATTGTTCAAGATTCAACACGCTTGAAGTTACTTTGTTACTTTAGGGTGTGCTTTTGAATGATTTTTGTCAGAGACGATTGCATATCGATTGATGATTTGTTCGACGAAAGCAGAAATTTCCGAAAGGAAATGGAATATTTGCTAAAAAAAAGGTTACTTGCAGTTATGGCCATGATGATGCCGAAATGCATAATCTTTGGTAACACAGTGACTGCAATTTGCAACATGGACTGTATGCTGATGAACAATGCAAACAACATGCCATTGGTTGTTCCCCCGCAGCACTTGAGAATTTCAGGAACGCTCACGGTTTGAATTCCATTCTTCTTTATAACAGTGTAACAGTGCGTTATGAAAAAGAATTTAGATTTCTACAGACCACAAACCCGATCATGGCGAATTGGTCGAGAGAGATGTGGCAACGCGTGGTGGACAGAGTGATTCGAACCTTGGCCTCGGGTCCGTTCGGATCGAATTTCTTCTCGGCAGTTGCCACCGTCTCATGAAACGAAAAGTCGGCCGACCGAGAACTCAGTCAGGTTCCTTGGAATGAACTCATTTATGTGGTTTTTTAAGCCGTTAAAGCATGAAAAAAGTAAACTATTCAGCGACAAACGTTTTAAATAATCAAGGAAACGTAGAGGGTTGAAATAAAGTGTTTTGTATGAAGAATGTTTGATGCAGCACTAATGTGCAGATTGAGAATTCCCCATATGAAAAATGAGTGGAGAGATATCCAGGTGTTTATAATTGAAGAAAACGATCCAGGGATCGAAACAGCAGGCGGTTTTTTGGAATAAATAGCACTGTTTTGCTTTTTTATAAAAGCATTTTAAAAAATCCCAAACATAAATGCTGCGCAGCGAGGACTTTCCACATCTGGTACCATAAACTTAACGGAATAAGATCACAAATAACATCAGAATGACATGCAGTCTATTCAGTCAAACACTTTCATAAGTTCGCAGGGCAAAACTCGATACAGATTTCTTTTACACAATTTGAGCATTTCCGGCTCTGAAAAAGCGATGAGGCCGAAAGGTCAGTTTGAACAAATGCTGTAACAACAATCTCGCGTTTGCTCATCAGAAAAACAGTGAATTCCCACCAAGCACTTCACAGCGCCTTGCAACTGCTTTAATGACCGTCTTTGTACACGACAAAATTGCGTAATCTGTCATAACGGCAGAGGATGTGACTGCATTAGATTGGTTACGGTTCACTTAACATCTTCCAATAGCTGTGAGACTGAATACATCCGCTACGTAGATTGTCACATTGTACCTCTATGAAAGCAAACAAAGATGACAAAGGGTCGGCAAAATACTCCACTAAGCACTTAGAGAACAGAAAAGTTTAGTGTAGGAGATTTTGAAATCAAGATTACGCTGGCCATATAGGTATTCCTAAGCATCCATTATATTTTATCTCCTCAATAATCCAACACACTTTGCTCATTGTGGCCGACTATCCTCCTTAAACAACTGGTAGTTGTCCTTATCATTTCTACGAAACTGCATCACATCTTCACGGCATTGCTTGCAAACACTCAGATATTCTGTAAGAGTTGCATACAGGATGAAAAGCCGTCATCTGCTATTCTATCACTGGTTCCTCCTCAACTGCATCTTTCTTCTTCATTGCAACAATTACGAAGCACCTTGTAAGTTCAAAACTTAGCGAAACGGTAGGCTTTAATGTAAAGCTGTGCATTTACTTTTGTTATGTGAATTTATTTGTTAAATTTTATCTCCTAGGGTTGTGAAAGTGTTTGGCTGGCTAGATCGCATGTCAATTTCACCTTTCCAGGCTCTGAAGAAGGCGAAACCGCCAAAACGTCAGCTATACCCTACTTATAGAATATCGTAATAAATTCCATAACACCAACCTCGTGTCTGCTTATTGAAGAAAAAGAGCAAATTATCTATCAATGCCGAGGTTACTAGAAAGTCGGTCTTGGGTATTTTGCATTAATAGATTCTGTAATACCAACCTCATGTTTTTACATAAATAGGACATCCTCTTCTGGTATGATTATAAAACCATTATTTTTAGTAGTTCAAAATTTTAAAGTTATATGAAGCTCGAAAAAAAATCATCTGGTAAAAAGAAGAAAAAAGGAATTCAGTTTCCTAGGATCACCTGTAACACCTATAGTCCCTTTGATGATCGAGTGACAAGAGCGGGCGCCATAAATCTTCCATTTTCCCTGTCGCGTGCAAGAGTAGCCCAGTGGGTTCTGCTTTACAAAGTCGGCAAGCATTTCTGGATTGTGGCGGTAAATAATTTTGGCGAGATGGTATCGCCTTGCCTAACCCTTCTTTTGACGTCAATGTTAATATCGTTGTAGAATGGTGATATATTGGTCGTGGAATTTTTGTACAACTTTTTATGCTTCTCAGCTGCTACAATTTTTTTTATTTGTAATTTTTGTACATTTTTCTCGTAGGTTTACCTGATTCCCTTTCTCTTCATTCAGTGGTTATCTGCAGAACACATGTTGGAGCTGTAGATTGACACCTATTCAAAAGAAGTGCTGCGAAACCAGCAATCCAGTCCTCACTTTTTTTTCAATTTTGGTTTAAATTTCGTCTAAACTAATGAGTGTTCATATATCCCCCAGTGATTGATGACGAACTCCTTCAAAAGCTGTCTACCTGGCGATTACCTGACTGTGAAGCTTATAAAGGTCTTCTCTCGATCACGTACAGAAAAACCTAGGAATTGTCTATAAATTCCTGCTAACAAGCGAGCAGCGTTAAAGACGACAAATGTGAAGTGCTCATTCTATGTAACGGCTAGTTAGCGGCGGCTACTAACGGTTCAGTTTGTGTAGAATATTAGCCACGCGGGTCTCTTGGTTGATTATTGATCTACCAGCCTCAAACGTGGGTAATTAAACCTTTAATAACAAATATAACATGAATAACATAATAGTAACGATGGAGAAGTAATGGTAGAGGAATGACGTGAGTTAAAGCTATGAGGTGCTAAGGCTAGTAGTGAAGTGAGGCTAAGAACGAGATAATGGCATTCAAATATTGCTATACCATTAATAAGTAATTAACGGAATAACATTAACAGTAATAATGAATAATTACCAAGAAGTAACCGTTGGTTAGCCGTGAGCGATGCCGCGTCGCATCTATCTGTGGCCGGCGCGGCGGCTGAGGGAGACAGTATGCTGGGGACGGAGAAAGGAGACTGTATGCTGAGGCGGAAAAGGAGACATTATGCTGAGGCGGAGAGGGATACAGACGGGCCGTATTTTCGGCTGAGCTAAGATTTCAACATTATAACGATGAGGTGCATTTTAGTGGATCAATGAGGACAGTAAGTGATGAGTCATCTACGGAACACAGTCATGCGGCTGGTCGTGGATAACGCTATGTCAGCAACGTGAAGTTTGAGCATCGATGGGTGCCACCATTGCCTAAGAGTCAAGGGCCACTATAATAATGGCTGGAAACTGATAAGGCTATAGCGGCTTTACAGAATACACACCACAAGTTGGCCGCTCAGCGGCGCTGTACGCATGGCGTACATTGTGGGAGGAATGGTACATGCCACCGATGGCATTGCAAGAATAACGCATTTGGAAACACCCGCCACTACTCACATTGCACCGTGGACAAGGTAAGAAACTAGATACAATAATCTTCTGATTACTGAAAGATGAATGTGAATGAATAAGAATGAGTGGGTATGACTGTGAATGAGTTGTGGTGATTGAGGATGACAATGAATGATGTTGTGAGGAGCGGATTATCCACGCTACCGATCGGGGGTAAGGTGAGTGATGGTATGTCTCCGCCGTCGAAGGCACCTGGCTTATATTGCCTGCAGAAGCTGCGTGCGTATGCAACCGCGGGTAATCTGGATTGTTGAACCTGGACTGCAGTAGACTGTACCTAACTGCCTGGAATATCAACGTCATTGGCTTTATTGTTTCGCAGTGAATTAGTAAACTGTCCCACTGTTGCTCCTCCTCCTTCGGATGAGCCATCGTTGGTGTGCTACTGAAGCGAAACCTGAATCACTACTGTGCCTGAAACACTGAAGATAATTGACCGAATAGAGTATAAAAGTTACATTGCGGTGTTTGATGTGCGACTGTGAGGCGGCCATATATGGACATCAAATGTTATTGTTTAGAAAGACCGAGAACTTTTCCAGAGAGAAGTTCTTTATATTCTGTTGCAATACTTAGTGAGAGCTCTGAATCACAATGCTTTCTTTCAGAACTCTTCGTCTGCGCACATTAAAATCCAAAATGTAGCGCCATGGGATCATCGGCCGTTTTATGATGTTTTCATGGAAGATGAAGAAAACTGAATAAGCACCTTCGTATTGTTTGATGAATTTCCATTAGCATAAGTATCACAATAAAATTCTCCTTCCACTCTTAACCTTTTTATTTACTGCTATTCTTTTTTAACGGCAGGGTATGTTGTGAAATATAACTTCTATAGTGCTGAGATATTTACAAAACTCAGGGACCGCAGGTGTCTGCGGTGGGGAACGAATGCGCTATTGTCCTGTCCGCGGAGGTAACGCGTTACAATCACAATCTTAACGTTTTTATTTACTGCCTATTCTTTTTTTAACGGCAGGGTATTTTGCGAAATATAGCTGCTATAATGCTGAGATATTTGCAAAACACGGACCGCAGGTGTCTGCGGTGGGGAACGAATGCGCTATTGTCCTTTCCGGGGGATAACGCGTTCACCACTACACCATACGGTTCCTTCGTTTCGCCTCTCTCTCTCAGCTATTTCTATCGATCTTTTGCCATTTAGTGTCCTTAAACATCACTAGGTCCCATAATTCATCAAATTTGGTAAGAATGCATTTCATACTATGCGATGTATCACATACGATGCGTGCCATGCTTTCTAATGAAAGCAGCGAATGTTCATTAAGCGCTGTCTGCATCTCCCCATCTCTCCTTAGTGCACAGAGAAAATAAAATTGGTAATTGAGCTGCCTCATATGATGAGCCAACGTTTTATTTGAGTAGTAATCAATTCCCTTTATTGTTTTTTTTTGAAATGTTCAAAGAAGAACAACGCATGACATGCGAGAAGTTCTTGCACGTTTTCGAATAGGCAAATCCTGTTGTTAATATTTTATTAGGGGGCGGATAGCACAGCGGAAGTGATGCTAGTCATCACGAGCATAGGTCTAGTTCGATTCCGCTCCTGGCCAACCAAGCGTCTCATCCCTCTGGACTCCGGAAATCGGTAGCGGACTTGACTGCGAAAAAGTAACTCTCTCCAGTCCAACTGGGGCCGCTCGAGAAAAAAGAAAGGGACCGGAAAGAAAAAACTAGTAGAAAGTCGATCCTGGGAACTATTAAGTTTTTTTCTACCAATTTTGAGCCTTGCAATTGTAGATGTCAAAACAGATTTTCCTTGAATTTTCTTTTATGAATTCCTTCTTTAATAAGCTCACACAAAGTGCTAACGTTTTAACGGTTTCGTCTTCATCAGAGCCGATGATCCGAGACGATGGTTCACTGTTGTTCGTGTCCTTGAGGTGGAATCTTGGTCGCGCATCGAGCCGGGTCTTCCTCAGTGGAGCATCCTTCTCGAATAGGGCATAATCACTCGGCGATGATCTTCTATACAGAAGGGAAGTTATCCGAAACGCATCTCTCGTGTATTGCGCGGCATATTTTGAAGTTTCTGTGCAACTATGGTAACTTCTACTTCAAAATCTTCCTCGTTATGTCTTTGTATCCCAAACGCTCCAGTGGAAAATTTGATTTAGATTTAAATTTACCAAATGGTGTTCGTTTATACGAATGCAAAGTCTTCTACTCGTTTCGCCAATGTATTTATCTCCCCACGAATCACAAGAGATCAGATGAACCGTAACCCAACTCATGCGATCCCTCCGCTATGCTATCGGCAGGGCAAATTACGCGCTTTTGGTAATTCGACGTTTTCCTTCAATAAGCAGACACGAAGTTGTTATTATAGAATTTATTAGGATACAATAGCTGATCTTTCGGCGGTTTCGCCTTCTTCAGAGCCTAGAAATATCAATTTGAGATGCGATCTACTCAGCCAAACATATTCATAACCCTAGCGGATAAAACTTAACAAATAAATTTGCTTTTTCATAAGAAACAGCTTCATTTAAACACCTACCGTTTATTCGCTGTAAGTATTCCAGTTATTTATGAGATATCAGCAGTAGAGAGTAATACATGGGCGAGGACTGTGCCTGTGTCAGGTCACTGGATCAGCCTGAGGTATGTCGCCAGGAGAATTCCCGCAAGAAAAATGAGTGGAGATATATCCAGGTGTTTATAATTGAAGAAAACGACTCTTAACACGAAAAACCAGTTTAAACACAAATCCAAGGATCAAAATAGCAAAGGCCCTTTTGGAATAAATGGTACAATTTTGTTCCTCGTAAAAAATACTTTAAAGATTCAAAAATAAACACCGCTCAGCGAAAAATTTCCACATGTGGCACCATAAACTTAAATGAATGAGATCGCGAATAATATCAAATTGGCATACGGTCTACTCAGTCAAACACTTTCATAAGCACTCAACTTGAACACATCAGGCTCCGAAGAAAGCGAAGTAGCGGAGTTACCGGAGTTAGAGTTTGGTTACGGTTCACCTGATACCTTCCAGTGGGTGTTGGTTAAGTAATACATTGGTTAAGTAGGTGGCCACCTTGTTCCGCTATGAAAGCAAACCAGTTTGGGAAAGAGTCAGCAAAGCACTCCTCTAAGCACGTAGAGAACAGAAAAGTGAAATGTAGGAGATTTTGAAGTCAAGTTTACGAATGCCGTATAATAATTCCTAAGCGTTCGATATTTCATTTTCTCTGCAAACCATTACTGTTTGCTCATTGCGGCCGACTGTCCTCCTTAAACATCCGGTAGCTGTCCTTATTATTTCTACAAAACTGCATCACATCTTCATGGCATTGCTTGAAAACACTCAAATATTCTGTAGCAGTTGCATACAACATGAAAAGCCGTGATCTGCTGTTCTATCACTCGCTCCTCTTTATACCACGTTTCTTTAACGAGACGATAGAATTTAATGTAAAGCCGTGCATTTACTTTTTTAGGAAAAATCATGAATCACCTGATAACGTGGAAATGGAAGAAATTCTATATGAGCGAAAATATTTGGTTCATTCTTAAATGAAGACATGCATGTTGTTTTTTTATTAATTGTTAGGGGTTAAAATAGCAAATTTGTAGAACTCATTAATTCCTTGCTATTGATTCTTCATGGATGCGCAGTGGCCCTATATCAGCCGTTGATGGCCATGCAAATTTGATCATAGACTTTCAGAAATACCACCTATGCAATTCTCACTAACGCGAATCTATTCGTAGTACGAACACTCAAACATCGGCTAGAATTTCACTTTATGAAATATTTTATATATACCTCTACTGAAGCGAAGAAGAGACGCAAATAGCTCGGCATTGATCTATCCGCCAAGGATATGGCACACTTTTAAACCCTTTCACGACCGTACGCATTGACTTTCAACAGGTGCGCTCCTGCATTTTCCGGTCCGGACATCTTGATCTCAATGTGCACGCTATTCCCCGGCTTATTTTTTCCGCAGAGTGCTTTTTGTCAGCGTTTCGTCTAGAGTGCCTAGTGGTCGGTCCCTGCAAAATTATATCCTCGACGGATAATGCTGATCTTCTCTAGAACGTACGATCTTAAAAATCTTAAAATTCCTTTATTATGTTCCACTGGAAATCTTTGATTGAAGTTTCCTCGATTAGGACATTCACGATAACATTTAAATGCCGCACGGCTGCTACTACTAGAAATCAAAAGTGATCAACGGTACTCGAAAAACAACTAGTTCCTTCAGCACAGAAATAGATTTGAAACCAACACTGTGCCTGTGGTCGTTTTTAAAATAAACAGTTGTTTCACTGGTTAACTGAAAAGTTGGAAGCAGTGGAATTTATTTCTACAATTACCTTCGTTATCTGACGATAGCGTACGGAACGTGCAGGCACAGTCCCTGCGGCCAAATTCTCCGTTGCTCAGGATTTCGTTAGAACAAGAACCTACAGCTTATTCACCTTTGTTTAGATGTCATAGAAAATTATCATAAAGGCACTGTCATTACGTTCGAATCGATTGGAAGGTTCATATATTTTGGCCACTACGAAAACGCAACGCACGCGGTGACAATAATTCGGTATAGAAATTTTCCAACTTTTTTTTAGAAGTGAAGCGTTAAAGCTCTAGAAAACATAACAAAGGACTGGTCGTCCGCTAGGCCAAGAACTTTGTGAATTACCAAGCGAATTTCACGATTACCCACTGAGAATAATTTTAGAAGTGTTGAACATTAATGAATATTGGAGAGGCACAAAATATTAATGGCAGTGTTAACTTTTTTATTTACTGCATATTACAATTCTTCACGGCAGGGTATTATGTGTGGAGCAACCACAATGATGCTCAGGTATTTGCAAAACTCCGGATTGTAGGTGTATGCGATTGGGAAATTCTTTTTTACTCTTTCCAGTGGCTAACGCGTTCACCACCACACCGTGTGGGTCCTTCGTTTCGCCTGTCTCTCAGCTAGTTCTTTCGAGCGGTGCGATCAGAAACCACCCGTCAACGATGATGATTTGGAGAGCCCAAACCTGCTATAAATCCAGTTAAAGCTGATGCTGTATTCGAAATTACAGTGCTAACCTTTTTATTTACTGCCTATTACAATTTTTCACGGCAGCGTGTTATGTGTGAGACATCCACAATGACGCTGAGATATGATGATAATGGTTGTTCAGCACAGTACATATTATCAATAACTCTCAAAAGTTTTAAAAAACTTCAGGCAGACACTATAATACTAAGCCAACAGAAAGTGACTATAGGAAGAGTGTGCAAAAAATGCAGTGCATTCCACAAGTCGTTCTCCTCTAAACACTCTTGAAAAAGGAAGGGAAACAGTGAAGGGAGTAGAATTACTAGTCAGATGAAATGTTCTGTTCCGAAATTGTTCATTAAGACATTTTGTAACCTTTAATTGATAAACTAACCTCAGGTTGATAAATAACTTTATTCGGCCAACGTTTCGACGTCTTCGTCTTCCTCAGAGCAGATGATCCGAGTCGATGGTCCACAAACGTTCGTACTCTCGATGTGGTGTCACAATCGTTCCATCAAGTCGAATCTTCTTCAGAGGAGCACCCCTGAGGTATCCCTTGAGGCAACCTTATCCGGAGATACTCTTTGTTGTTGATAGTGATGGTCAGGCCATAACAACATATTTCTATCCATCCTACAACATTCAGTATTGTATTAGCTAGACACCATATCGAGTATAAGAACGACCGTGGACCATTGACACGGACCATCGGCCCTGAAGAAGGAAACGACGTTGAAACTTTAGCATAATAAACCTCTTTATCAACGTCGTGCTAGCTCACTGAGAAAAGAATACAAATTGACTAGTCATCATAATCACTGATGATTACTTTGGAAAAGTCATGACGATTCGATGGCTTAGACGAAATTTGAACAAGTAGTGGAAAATGTAGCTTTTGCAGTACCCATTTTACACTCTTGTTAATCACACCAGAACAACTGTGAAGCACAAATACTGAAACGTAAAGGTGCTGAGAAAAACTTGCAAGAATGTCTAGCATTTCGTGAGTGATCGCAGTTGAAACACTCATTAAACAGGATCCGTCAAGGCAATACAATTACTAGTAAGATCACTAGTAGACAAAAACTGCCTAGTAGCAAATTTTGTCTTCTTTGTAGACGAAGAAAGGAATAGAGAGACGTAGACGGCGCTCCGTAAGCATCTGTTTTTTATTAGAAACCTGGGACACTTAACAAGTTGGCAGAGAAAGCCGCAGCTCAGTGTCGCTGCGAACGGCTTTTTTAACGGAGGCTCAGTTTCTTTTCTCATTTCAAAGGGTTCTGGGTCCTATTAAAATGCAGCATATTAGTGCGACCTGACAGCACTCCATGTTCTGATGTAGCTGCCTTTCGTCGACGCGGTTCTTTAACCTTCCAGTGAAATTCTGCAGATGAGCTTTTTAAGGCTACGGAGCAACATGATCATCAAAGGAGAAGATCTCGCGGCCGCATTATATTGAAAAGAAAAACGAAAAGGGCTAAATGGATGTGATTTCCGCTTCTTTGGAATTTGCTGGTAAGATGTTGCTTGTCGAAAATTGTGGTCATTTTTCGTCATTCGATAAATCCATCGATAGAGTTTTTCCTCAAATTGCATCCCTTAACGACGGCATTTTCTTGATTTTGGATTTCCTTAATTGTGAGAAAGCTAAAATTGTATGGCACTGTAATAAAAGTGAGATGGCAGAGACCAATTTATGCCGTAGTAGTTGGGAAACCAACTCATTCGATGAATTATTTTTAAGCAATCGTCCACCCATACGTCGATCTCACTCAAAACTTTGCCATACTTGACACTTCATCTATCGATTTCTATGTGTTTCTGAATAAGAGAGTCCTCAATGTGAAGGACGACCACAATGAAGACGATGATTCGAAGATATTCGTTTTCAATCTAGCAGTTCCGGAAAATGTAAAACTCCTGGAAATGTGAAGAAGGTCTTTGTATTTGTGATGCATGTTCCGATGCAAGCAGTGTGTTCGGAATTTTAGACGCCTTCAGTGAGCGGTCCAATTTTTTGAAAAGTTAGCCTGCATTTCGACTTCAGTACGCTTTGTATGGCTTCAAATAATTCATTTGAAAACTTCCATAACAGTTTTACTAGTTTGCCAAAACTCTGAACTTCAGGTGTTTGATGTCCTCTAAAGGCAGGATGACCGACGCGGATACTAAAGGGCGCGTGTGGCGCAATGGTTGGAGGCGCCACTGCGACACATACGTAGAATCGATCCCTGCGCCCATGGCCCACCAAGCCCTCCATCACTCCGGAGTAGGCTAATTGGTACCAGACTTGTCTGGCAGGATAGCAGCACCGGCGCGATACATCGGTAGGCCGCCGCAAGTCATTGTAAAGCCTAGATATGCATTCCATCACCTCCAACGATACTTAATGAAGTCGAATGCATGGCGCATCCCTAAAGGGATTGATCAATGCCGAGAGTTTTATTATTTTATCCTTAACGGCAGAGTCATGCCACCGGCCGTTTCCGATCCTATACTCGCAGTCATTTTTTGGCTGCTCACTTTTAACATTATCTACCAACCATTTTCCAACATGTAATGTTCGCTCTATAGATTCAAGGTGGAAAGTAAGAAAATACTCATACTACAACGAAAATATTGCAAATCACTTAGCATTTCGGTATACTCCCACTGCGATGAAAGCAAAGCTGATTTCAAGGAAAGCGCATGCATAGCTATAACAAATTATGTCAAGGAAATTTGTTGGCTAGAACGTTCAGAGCCCAGCAAGCCATACGTGGGTATCAAAATGCTAAACACAGTAAAAAAACGGGCATCATTCCCCTGACCCCGAAAAAAGCCCCCAGTTTCTCAGCGTTGGGTAGGACGAGTACGGAGAAGCTGCTGAAGTCTCAGGGCCAATGGAAGCTGCCTGGATTACAAAGAACTATGGAGATGATCTGTACCTACAATGCACGTGCACTTGCATCCCGAGTCCTCGATAGAAGACTTGCTCATGCAAGCAAGAAGGGATAAGGTACGACGTCATCGGGCTGGCCGAGACGAGACGACGCCAGCCTTTCAACGCCGTCTATGACACCGGAGAAGAACTGTTCCTCGGAACACGCGAGAGTGGAGGTGTCGGCTGCGTCGGCGTTCTCGTCAACGCGAGTTGGTCCATGAACATTCATTCATTCGAACAGATTACAACCTGAATCGGTCGTTTACGATTAAAGAGATGTGGATCAATACCGGCCCTTGACAATCTTCGTCGCTTACGCATCGACGTCAAACTATAACGAAAAAAGAAGTCGGAGCGTTCTATATGGACTTGGAGAAGTTCTACAGAGAAGACCATACATTCTTCAAGGTCATCATTGGAGATTTCAGTGCCAAGATTGGACCAAGAAGAACGTCTGAAGAACGTCACATTGGGACCCATGCATTAGAATGGAACGAACAGGGTGAGCGGCTGTCTGGGTTTATCATGGTGATCAAGACCATCCATAGTAACTCGCAGTTCCAGAAGCCCCACCCTCAACGCTGGACGTGGGAGTCTCCCAATGGAGAGTACCATAACGAAATAGACCACATTATAGTAAATAGAAGGTTTTGCCTAACGGATGTCGCAGTTGACCCAAAATTCTACACGAGATCAGACCACCGTCTTCTTCCTGCTTGATTCTATTTCTCGCGGAAAGGAGAAAAAGCCGCTAAATTCAAAAACCGAAGTCCCAGAACCACCGCAAACTGGGACTTATTCAATTCATTAGTCGGCTGTTAGGAGGATGCCGTTGTCGATAACATCGACGAATAATACGATCGGCTCATTCAACATCTTCACTTTAGCGCTATGAAAGCTGGAAGTTCGAAAGTCACCAAGAGACGCCTGTCTCCAGAAACATTCGAGCTGATACGCCAGCGTGGAATCGCACGAACTGCAGACAACCGCGAAATGACGTCCGAACTTGCAAAACAATGCAGACAGGCGATAAAAGAAAATCTTAAGCAGAGAAGAGTAGCAGTAATCGGTAGAAGCTGCAGAGGATGGGAAATGCATTAACAAAGCCCACCAAAGCTTCGCCAATTACAAGACCAAGATGATTGCACTCCGACACCCAGACGGAACAGTTACAACGTCGAGAAAGGCAATGGAGAAAATCATTCACAAATACTACTCAGATCTCTTCGATAGCCATCTCCGGCCCTCGCCATATGAAATAAAGGAGGGTGGTGATATGTTGTACCACCAGTTCTCCCTTCCGAAATCCGACATGCCATTTCGTCGGTGAAAAATTGAACAACACCAGGTCCGGACAGGATAAGATTAGAACACCTGAAGAACCTTCCGCCAGTCCTCGTAAACACACTGGCTCGCCTCTTCACACGTTACCTGTCTGAATGCAAGGTCCCTACTCAGTGGAAGACCAGCAAGGCCGTGTTATTGTTCAAGAAGGGTGACCTACACGATATCGGCAACTATCACCCAATCTGCTTACCGTCTGTCGTCTACAAACTTTTCACTTGAGTCATCCTAAACAGGATTGAGAGAGCACTGGACGAAGGACAGCCATGTGAGCAAGCAGGGTTTCGAAAAGTATTTAGTACGATGGACCACATCCACACGATAACGAGGTCATTGAAGTATCGCGAGAGTACAGAAAACCGCTCTGTCTCACTTTCATCGATTTACAGAAGGCCTTTGGTTCAGTTGAGATGGAAGCAGTCTTGGAAGCCCTTGATAGTCAAGGAGTCTCTACTCAGTACATAAAGATTCTTCGTGAGCTGCACAAAAATTTCACAACTATGATATCACCATTCTACAACGATGTTAACATTCATTTCAGAAGAGGGGTTAGGCAAGGCGATAGCATCTCGACAAAATTATCTACCGCCACCGTCCAGAACCTCATGCGCACATTTGGATGGGATAACATGTGAAAATCGATGGTCGGCAGTTACATCATCTTCGCCTTGTTGATGACATCGTCCTTATAACACCAAACATTAGCCGAGCGGAACGTATGCTTGCCGACCTTTAATAAAGCCTTTGGAAAGATTGGTCTTCGACTAAATCTCACAAAAAACGACGTTCATGAAGAACGGATTGGTTTCGTATGCCCCATTCACGCTCAACGGAACGAATATCTCCGAATGCTCCAGTTATATCTATTTAGATCGGGAAATTCAATATGATAAACGACCTAGCTCCAGAGCTGAACAGAAGGAAACGAGCGGCTTGGGAGAGCTTTCATGAGCATCGAGGATGTACTGAAGAGAACAAAGAACACCCGACTCCGTGCCCACCTTTTCGACTCAACGGTACTTTGTGCCCTAATGTACGCGTCATAAACCCGTTCGTTGCGTTAGCAGGATGAAAGATCACTCTGCGTTATCGAACTCGTAGTCGAAAGGACGTTGCTAGGAGTATCTCGTTTCACACAAGTAAGGGATGGGATCCGAGGCTCCGATCTGCGTCAACGATTAAAAATCAAAGATGTCGTTCTGTACGCCAAGCAGTCGAAGATAAGGTGTGCCGGACACTTAATGCGTATGAATGACAACCGATGGACAAGAGCCCGTTAGTGACTGGATTCCTCGGGATGTCAAAGGCACTGCAGGAAAGACCACCGACCCGATGTCCAGAGTTTTTCACAAAGAGCCTTGAAGAAAGATATG